>CANPUZ010000197.1:0-121847 GCA_947579665.1 Sympetrum striolatum
GAATAATGGGACGAAATCGGATAATTTTATCGAAATTTTTATTTTTTTCCTCATTTTATCACGAAATTACCAAAAAAGGGACGGTAACGGATAATTTTAGCGAAGTTTTTATTTTTTCCTTCAATTTACTCGTTTTTTTTCCTCATTTTATGACGGAATTACCGAAAAAAGGGACGAAAACGGATAATTTTAGCAAAATTTCTATTTTTTCCTCTATTAACTCGTTTTTTTTTCCTCATTTTATGTCGAAATTACCGAAAAAAGGGACGAAAACGGATAATTTTAGCAAATTTTTTATTTTTTTCCTTAATTTACTCGTTTTTCTTCATCATTTTATCACGAAATTACCGAAAAAAGGGACGAAAACGGATAATTTTAACGAAATGTCTATTTTTTTCCTCTATTTACTCGATTTTTTTCCACATTTTATGACGAAATTACCGAATATTGGGACGAAAACGGATAATTTTAGCGAAATTTTTATTTTTTTTTTGCTCAATTTACTCATTTTTCTTCATCATTTTATCACTAAATTACCGAAAAAAAGGGACGAAAACGGATAATTTTAGTGAAAATTCTATTTTTTTCCTCTATTTGCTCGTTTTTTTTCATCATTTTATCAAGAAATTACCGAGAAAAGGGACGAAAACGGATAATTATACCCAAATTTCTATTTTTTCCTCTATTTACTCGTTTTTTTCCTCATTTTATGTCGAAATTACCGAAAAAAGGGACGACAACGGATAATTTTATCGAAATTTTTATTTTTTTTTCTCTATTTAATCGTTTTATTCCTCATTTCATGACGAAATTACCAAAAAAAGAACGGTAACGGATAATTTTAGCGAAATTTTTATTTTTTCCTTCAATTTACTCGTTTTTTTTTCCTCATTTTATGACGGAATTACCGAAAAAAGGGACGTTAACGGATAATTTTAGCGAAGTTTTTATTTTTTCCTTCAATTTAATCGTTTTTTTTCCTCATTTTATGACGGAATTACCGAAAAAGGGACGAAAACGGATAATTTTAGCAAAATTTCTATTTTTTCCTCAATTAACTCGTTTTTTTTCCTCATTTTATGTCGAAATTACAAAAAAAAGGGACGAAAACGGATAATTTTATCAAAATTTTCATTTTTTTCCTCTATTTACTCGTTTATTTTCCTCATTTCCTGACGAAATTACCGAAAAAAGGGACGCAAACGGATAATTTTACCGAAATTTCTATTTTTTCCTCTATTTACTCGTTTTTTCCTCATTTTATGTCGAAATTACCGAAAAAACGGACTAAAACGGATAATTTTATCGAAATTTTTATTTTTTTCCTCTATTTACTCGTTTTTTCCTCATTTCATGACGAAATTACCGAAAAAAGGGACGAAAACGGATTATTTTAGCGAAATTTCTATTTTTTCCTCTATTTACTCGTTTTTTTTCCTCATTTTATGACGAAATTACCGAAAAAAAGGACAAAAACGGATAATTTTAGTGAAATTTTTATTTTTATCCTCAATTTACTCGTTTTTCTTCATCATTCTATCATTAAATTACCGAAAAAAGGGACGAAAACGGATAATTTTATCGAAATTTTTATTTTTTTCCTCTATTTACTCGTTTTTTTTCCTCATTTCATGACAATATTACCGAAAAAAGGGACGATAACGGATAATTTTAGCGAAATTTCTATTTTTTCCTCTATTTACTCGTTTTTTTCCTCATTTTATGTCGAAATTACCGAAAAAAGTGACGAAAACGGATAATTTTAGCGAAATTTTTATTTTTTTCCTCAATTTACTCGTTTATCTTCATCATTCTATCATTAAATTACCGAAAAAAAGGGACGAAAACGGATAATTTTATCGAAATTTTTATTTTTTTCCTGTATTTACTCTTTTTTTTTTTCCTCATTTCATGACGAAATTACCGAAAAAAGGGTCGAAAACGGATAATTTTAGCGAAATTTCTATTTTTTTCCTCAATTTACTCGTTTTTTTCTTCATTTTATGACGAAATTACCGAAAAAAGGGATGAAAACGCTAATTTTAGCGAAATTTTTATTTTTTTTTTGCTCAATTTACTCGTTTTTCTTCATCATTTTATCACTAAATTACCGAAAAAAGGGACGAAAACGGATAATTTTAGCGTAATTTCTATTTTTTCCTCTATTTACTCGTTTTTTTTCCCTCATTTTATATAAAAATTATCGAAAAAAGGGACGAAAACGGTAATTTTAGCGAAATTTTAATTTTTTTTACTCAAATTACTCTTTTTCTTCATCATTTTATCACGAAATTACCGAAAAAAGGGACGAAAACGGATAATTTTTTCGAAATTTTAATTCTTTCCTCAATTTATGTCGAAATTACCAAAAAAGGGACGGTAACGGATAATTTTAGCGAAATTTTTTTTTTCCTTCAATTTACTCGTTTTTCTTCATCATTTTATCACTAAATTACCGAAAAAAGGGACGAAAACGGATAATTTTAGCGTAATTTCTATTTTTTCCTGTATTTACTCCTTTTTTTTCCTCATTTCATGACGAAATTACCGAAAAAAGGGACGATAACGGAATATTTTAGCGAAATTTCTATTTTTTTCCTCTATTTACTCGATTTTTTTGTACATTTTATGACGAAATTACCGAATAATGGGACGAAATCGGATAATTTTATCGAAATTTTTATTTTTTTCCTCATTTTATCACGAAATTACCAAAAAAGGGACGGTAACGGATAATTTTAGCGAAGTTTTTATTTTTTCCTTCAATTTACTCGTTTTTTTTTCCTCATTTTATGACGGAATTACCGAAAAAAGGGACGAAAACGGATAATTTTAGCAAAATTTCTATTTTTTCCTCTATTAACTCGTTTTTTTTCCTCATTTTATGTCGAAATTACCGAAAAAAGGGACGAAAACGGATAATTTTAGCAAATTTTTTATTTTTTTCCTTAATTTACTCGTTTTTCTTCATCATTTTATCACGAAATTACCGAAAAAAGGGACGAAAACGGATAATTTTAACGAAATGTCTATTTTTTTCCTCTATTTACTCGATTTTTTTTCCACATTTTATGACGAAATTACCGAATATTGGGACGAAAACGGATAATTTTAGCGAAATTTTTATTTTTTTTTTGCTCAATTTACTCATTTTTCTTCATCATTTTATCACTAAATTACCGAAAAAAGGGACGAAAACGGATAATTTTAGTGAAAATTCTATTTTTTTCCTCTATTTGCTCGTTTTTTTTCATCATTTTATCAAGAAATTACCGAGAAAAGGGACGAAAACGGATAATTATACCCAAATTTCTATTTTTTCCTCTATTTACTCGTTTTTTTCCTCATTTTATGTCGAAATTACCGAAAAAAGGGACGACAACGGATAATTTTATCGAAATTTTTATTTTTTTTTCTCTATTTAATCGTTTTATTCCTCATTTCATGACGAAATTACCAAAAAAAGAACGGTAACGGATAATTTTAGCGAAATTTTTATTTTTTCCTTCAATTTACTCGTTTTTTTTTTCCTCATTTTATGACGGAATTACCGAAAAAAGGGACGTTAACGGATAATTTTAGCGAAGGTTTTTATTTTTTCCTTCAATTTAATCGTTTTTTTCCTCATTTTATGACGGAATTACCGAAAAAGGGACGAAAACGGATAATTTTAGCAAAATTTCTATTTTTTCCTCAATTAACTCGTTTTTTTTCCTCATTTTATGTCGAAATTACAAAAAAAAGGGACGAAAACGGATAATTTTATCAAAATTTTCATTTTTTTCCTCTATTTACTCGTTTATTTTCCTCATTTCCTGACGAAATTACCGAAAAAAGGGACGCAAACGGATAATTTTACCGAAATTTCTATTTTTTCCTCTATTTACTCGTTTTTTCCTCATTTTATGTCGAAATTACCGAAAAAACGGACTAAAACGGATAATTTTATCGAAATTTTTATTTTTTTCCTCTATTTACTCGTTTTTTCCTCATTTCATGACGAAATTACCGAAAAAAGGGACGAAAACGGATTATTTTAGCGAAATTTCTATTTTTTCCTCTATTTACTCGTTTTTTTTCCTCATTTTATGACGAAATTACCGAAAAAAAAGGACAAAAACGGATAATTTTAGTGAAATTTTTATTTTTATCCTCAATTTACTCGTTTTTCTTCATCATTCTATCATTAAATTACCGAAAAAAGGGACGAAAACGGATAATTTTATCGAAATTTTTATTTTTTTCCTCTATTTACTCGATTTTTTTCCTCATTTCATGACAAAATTACCGAAAAAAGGGACGATAACGGATAATTTTAGCGAAATTTCTATTTTTTCCTCTATTAACTCGTTTTTTTTCCTCATTTTATGTCGAAATTACCGAAAAAAGGGACGAAAACGGATAATTTTAGCAAATTTTTTATTTTTTTCCTTAATTTACTCGTTTTTCATCATCATTTTATCACGAAATTACCGAAAAAAAGGGACGAAAACCGATAATTTTTTCGAAATTTTAATTCTTTCCTCAATTTATGACGAAATTACCAAAAAAAGGGACGGTAACGGATAATTTTAGCGAAATTTTTTTTTTCCTTCAATTTACTCGTTTTTCTTCATCATTTTATCACTAAATTACCGAAAAAAGGGACGAAAACGGATAATTTTAGCGTAATTTCTATTTTTTTCCTCTATTTACTCGATTTTTTTGGACATTTTATGACGAAATTACCGAGAAAAGGGAAGAAAACGGATAATTATACCCAAATTTCTATTTTTTCCTCTATTTACTCGTTTTTTTCCTCATTTTATGTCGAAATTACCGAAAAAAGGGATGAAAACGGATAATTTTATCGAAATTTTTATTTTTTTTCTCTATTTAATCGTTTTATTCCTCATTTCATGACGAAATTACCGAAAAAAGGGACGAAAACGGATAATTTTAGCGAATTTTTTATTTTTTTCCTTAATTAACTCGTTTTTCTTCCTCATTTCATTACGAAATTTCCGAGAAAAGGGACGAAAACGGATAATTTTAGCGAAATTTCTATTTTTTTTACACAATTTACGCGTTTTTTTCCTCATTTTATGACGAAATTACCAAAAAAAGAACGGTAACGGATAATTTTAGCGAAATTTTTATTTTTTCCTTCAATTTACTCGTTTTTTTTTCCTCATTTTATGACGGAATTACCGAAAAAAGGGACGTTAACGGATAATTTTAGCGAAGTTTTTATTTTTTCCTTCAATTTAATCGTTTTTTTTCCTCATTTTATGACGGAATTACCGAAAAAGGGACGAAAACGGATAATTTTAGCAAAATTTCTATTTTTTTCCTCTATTTACTCGATTTTTTTGGACATTTTATGACGAAATTACCGAATAATGGGACGAAAACGGATAATTTTAGCGTAATTTCTATTTTTTCCTGTATTTACTCCTTTTTTTTCCTCATTTCATGACGAAATTACCGAAAAAAGGGACGATAACGGAATATTTTAGCGAAATTTCTATTTTTTTCCTCTATTTACTCGATTTTTTTTGGACATTTTATGACGAAATTACCGAATAATGGGACGAAAACGGATAATTTTATCGAAATTTTTATTTTTTTCCTCATTTTATCACGAAATTACCAAAAAAGGGACGGTAACGGATAATTTTAGCGAAGTTTTTATTTTTTCCTTCAATTTACTCGTTTTTTTTCCTCATTTTATGACGGAATTACCGAAAAAAGGGACGAAAACGGATAATTTTAGCAAAATTTCAATTTTTTCCTCTATTAACTCGTTTTTTTTCCTCATTTTATGTCGAAATTACCGAAAAAAGGGACGAAAACGGATAATTTTAGCAAATTTTTTATTTTTTTCCTTAATTTACTCGTTTTTCTTCATCATTTTATCACGAAATTACCGAAAAAAGGGACGAAAACGGATAATTTTAACGAAATGTCTATTTTTTTCCTCTATTTACTCGATTTTTTTCCACATTTTATGACGAAATTGCCGAATAATGGGACGAAAACGGATAATTTTAGCGAAATTTTTATTTTTTTTTTGCTCAATTTACTCGTTTTTCTTCATCATTTTATCACTAAATTACCGAAAAAAGGGACGAAAACGGATAATTTTAGTGAAATTTCTATTTTTTTCCTCTATTTGCTCGTTTTTTTTTCATCATTTTATCAAGAAATTACCGAGAAAAGGGACGAAAACGGATAATTATACCCAAATTTCTATTTTTTCCTCTATTTACTCGTTTTTTTCCTCATTTTATGTCGAAATTACCGAAAAAAGGGACGAAAACGGATAATTTTATCGAAATTTTTATTTTTTTTCTCTATTTAATCGTTTTATTCCTCATTTCATGACGAAATTACCAAAAAAAGAACGGTAACGGATAATTTTAGCGAAATTTTTATTTTTTCCTTCAATTTACTCGTTCTTTTTTCCTCATTTTATGACGGAATTACCGAAAAAAGGGACGTTAACGGATAATTTTAGCGAAGTTTTTATTTTTTCCTTCAATTTAATCGTTTTTTTCCTCATTTTATGACGGAATTACCGAAAAAGGGACGAAAACGGATAATTTTAGCAAAATTTCTATTTTTTCCTCAATTAACTCGTTTTTTTTTCCTCATTTTATGTCGAAATTACAAAAAAAAGGGACGAAAACGGATAATTTTATCAAAATTTTCATTTTTTTCCTCTATTTACTCGTTTTTTTTCCTCATTTCCTGACGAAATTACCGAAAAAAGGGACGCAAACGGATAATTTTACCGAAATTTCTATTTTTTCCTCTATTTACTCGTTTTTTCCTCATTTTATGTCGAAATTACCGAAAAAACGGACTAAAACGGATAATTTTATCGAAATTTTTATTTTTTTCCTCTATTTACTCGTTTTTTTCTCATTTCATGACGAAATTACCGAAAAAAGGGACGAAAACGGATTATTTTAGCGAAATTTCTATTTTTTCCTCTATTTACTCGTTTTTTTCCTCATTTTATGACGAAATTACCGAAAAAAAGGACAAAAACGGATAATTTTAGTGAAATTTTTATTTTTTTCCTCAATTTACTCGTTTTTCTTCATCATTCTATCATTAAATTACCGAAAAAAGGGACGAAAACGGATAATTTTATCAAAATTTTTATTTTTTTCCTCTATTTACTCGTTTTTTTTCCTCATTTCATGACAAAATTACCGAAAAAAGGGACGATAACGGATAATTTTAGCGAAATTTCTATTTTTTCCTCTATTTGCTCGTTTTTTTTTCTTCATTTTATGACGAAATTACCGAAAAAAGGGACGAAAACGGATAATTTTAGTGAAATTTCTATTTTTTTCCTCTATTTGCTCGTTTTTTTTCATCATTTTATCAAGAAATTACCGAAAAAAGGGACGAAAACGGATAATTTTACAGAAATTTCTATTTTTTCTTCTATTTACTCGTTTTTTTCCTCATTTTATGTCGAAATTTCCGAAAAAAGGGACGAAAACGGATAATTTTATCGAAATTTTTATTTTTTTTCTCTATTTAATCGTTTTATCCTCATTTCATGACGAAATTACCGAAAAAAGGGACGAAAACGGATAATTTTAGCGAAATTTCTATTTTTTTCCTCAATTTACTCGTTTTTTTCCTCATTTTATGTCGAAATTACCGAAAAAAGGGACGAAAACGGATAATTTTAGCGAAGTTTTTATTTTTTTCCTCAATTTACTCGTTTATCTTCATCATTCTATCATTAAATTACCGAAAAAAGGGACGAAAACGGATAATTTTATCGAAATTTTTATTTTTTTCCTCATTTTATGACGAAATTACCGAAAAAAGGGACGAAAACGGATAATTTTAACGAAATTTCTATTTTTTTCCTCTATTTACTCGATTTTTTTCCACATTTTATGACGAAAATACCGAATAATGGGACGAAAACGGATAATTTTAGTGAAATTTCTATTTTTTTCCTCTATTTGCTCGTTTTTTTTCATCATTTTATCAAGAAATTACCGAGAAAAGGGACGAAAACGGATAATTATACCCAAATTTCTATTTTTTCCTCTATTTACTCGTTTTTTTCCTCATTTTATGTCGAAATTACCGAAAAAAGGGACGAAAACGGATAATTTTATCGAAATTTTTATTTTTTTTCTCTATTTAATCGTTTTATCCTCATTTCATGACGAAATTACCGAAAAAAGGGACGAAAACGGATAATTTTAGCGAATTTTTTTTTTTTTCCTTAATTAACTCGTTTTTCTTCCTCATTTCATTACGAAATTTCCGAGAAAAGGGACGAAAACGGATAATTTTAGCGAAATTTCTATTTTTTTTACTCAATTTACGCGTTTTTTTCCTCATTTTATGACGAAACTACCAAAAAAAGAACGGTAACGGATAATTTTAGCGAAATTTTTATTTTTTCCTTCAATTTACTCGTTTTTTTTTCCTCATTTTATGACGGAATTACCGAAAAAAGGGACGTTAACGGATAATTTTAGCGAAGTTTTTATTTTTTCCTTCAATTTAATCGTTTTTTTCCTCATTTTATGACGGAATTACCGAAAACGGGACGAAAACGGATAATTTTAGCAAAATTTCTATTTTTTCCTCTATTAACTCGTTTTTTTTTCCTCATTTTATGTCGAAATTACCAAAAAAAGGGACGAAAACGGATAATTTTATCAAAATTTTTATTTTTTTCCTCTATTTACTCGTTTTTTTTCCTCATTTCCTGACGAAATTACCGAAAAAAGGGACGCAAACGGATAATTTTACCGAAATTTCTATTTTTTCCTCTATTTACTCGTTTTTTTCCTCATTTTATGTCGAAATTACCGAAAAAAAGGACAAAAACGGATAATTTTAGTGAAATTTTATTTTTTTCCTCAATTTAATCGTTTTTCTTCATCATTCTATCATTAAATTACCGAAAAAAGGGACGAAAACGGATAATTTTATCGAAATTTTTATTTTTTTCCTCTATTTACTCGTTTTTTTTCCTAATTTCATGACAAAATTACCGAAAAAAGGGAGGATAACGGATAATTTTAGCGAAATTTCTATTTTTTCCTCTATTTGCTCGTTTTTTTTTCTTCATTTTATGACGAAATTACCGAAAAAAGGGACGAAAACAGATAATTTTAGTGAAATTTCTATTTTTTTCCTCTATTTGCAAGTTTTTTTTCATCATTTTATCAAGAAAATACCGAAAAAAGGGACGAAAACGGATAATTTTACCGAAATTTCAATTTTTTCCTCTATTTACTCGTTTTTTTCCTCATTTTATGTCGAAATTACCGAAAAAAGGGACGAAAACGGATAATTTTACCGAAATTTCTATTTTTTCCTCTATTTACTCGTTTTTTTCCTCATTTTATGTCGAAATTACCGAAAAAAGGTACGAAAACGGATAATTTTAGCGAAATTTTTTTTTTTTTCCTCAATTTACTCGTTTATCTTCATCATTCTATCATTAAATTACCGAAAAAAGGGACGAAAACGGATAATTTTATCGAAATTTTTATTTTTTTCCTGTATTTACTCTTTTTTTTTCCTCATTTCATGACGAAATTACCGAAAAAAGGGTCGAAAAGGGATAATTTTAGCGAAATTTCTATTTTTTTCCTCAATTTACTCGTTTTTTTCTTCATTTTATGACGAAATTACCGAAAAAAGGGATGAAAACGCTAATTTTAGCGAAATTTTTATTTTTTTTTGCTCAATTTACTCGTTTTTCTTCATCATTTTATCACTAAATTACCGAAAAAAGGGACGAAAACGGATAATTTTAGCGTAATTTCTATATTTTCCTCTATTTACTCGTTTTTTTTCCCTCATTTTATATAAAAATTATCGAAAAAAGGGACGGTAACGGATAATTTTAGCGAAATTTTTTTTTTCCTTCAATTTACTCGTTTTTCTTCATCATTTTAACACTAAATTACCGAAAAAAGGGACGAAAACGGATAATTTTAGCGTAATTTATATTTTTTCCACTATTTACTTGTTTTTTTTCCTCATTTCATGACGAAATTACCGAAAAAAGGGACGATAACGGAATATTTTAGCGAAATTTCTATTTTTTCCACTATTTACTTGTTTTTTTTCCTCATTTTATGTCAAAATTACCGAAAAAAGGGACGAAAACGGATAATTTTAGCGAAATTTTACTTTTTTTTACTCAATTTACTCTTTTTCTTCATCATTTTATCACGAAATTACCGAAAAAAGGGACGAAAATTGATAATTTTTTCGAAATTTTTATTTTTTTCCTCAATTTATGACGAAATTACCAAAAAAGGGACGGTAACGGATAATTTTTTCGAAATTTTTATTTTTTTCCTAATTTCATGACGAAATTACCAAAAAAAGGGTTGAAAACGGATAATTTTAGCGAAATTTCTATTTTTTTCATCTATTTGCTCGTTTTCTTTCTTCATTTTTTGACGAAATTATCGAAAAAAGGGACGAAAACAGATAATTTTATCGAAATTTCTATTTTTTCCTTGTATTTACTCATTTTTTTTCCTCATTTCATGACGAAATTACCGAAAAAAGGGACGAAAACGGATAATTTTAGCGAAATTTCTATTTTTTTCCTCAATTTACTCGTTTTTTTCTTCATTTTATGACGAAATTACCGAAAAAAGGGATAAAAACGGATAATTTTAGCGAAATTTTTATTTTTTTTTGCTCAATTTACTCGTTTTTCTTCATCATTTTATCACTAAATTACCGAAAAAAGGGACGAAAATGATAATTTTAGCGTAATTTCTATTTTTTCCTCTATTTACTCGTTTTTTTTTTCCTCATTTAATGTCAAAATTACCGAAAAAAGGGACGAAAACGGATAATTTTTTCGAAATTTTTATTTTTTTCCTCAATTTACTCGTTTATCTTCATCATTCTATCATTAAATTACCGAAAAAAGGGACGAAAACGGATAATTTTATCGAAATTTTTATTTTTTTCCTGTATTTACTCTTTTTTTTTCCTCATTTCATGACGAAATTACCGAAAAAAGGGTCGAAAACGGATAATTTTAGCGAAATTTCTATTTTTTCCTCAATTTACTCGTTTTTTTCTTCATTTTATGACGAAATTACCGAAAAAAGGGATGAAAACGCTAATTTAAGCGAAATTTTTATTTTTTTTTGCTCAATTTACTCGTTTTTCTTCATCATTTTATCACTAAATTACCGAAAAAAGGGACGAAAACGGATAATTTTAGCGTAATTTCTATTTTTTCCTCTATTTACTCGTTTTTTTTCCCTCATTTTATATAAAAATTATCGAAAAAAGGGACGAAAACGGATAATTTTAGCGAAATTTTAATTTTTTTTACTCAAATTACTCTTTTTCTTCATCATTTTATCACGAAATTACCGAAAAAAGGGCGAAAACGGATAATTTTTTCGAAATTTTAATTTTTTCCTCAATTTATGACGAAATTAGCAAAAAAGGGACGGTAACGGATAATTTTAGCGAAATTTTTTTTTTCCTTCAATTTACTCGTTTTTCTTCATCATTTTATCACTAAATTACCGAAAAAAGGGACGATAACGGATAATTTTAGCGTAGTTTCTATTTTTTCCTGTATTTAGTCTTTTTTTTCCTAATTTCATGACGAAATTACCGAAAAAAGGGACGATAACGGAATATTTTAGCGAAATTTCTATTTTTTTCCTCAATTTACTCGTTTTTTTTTCATTTTATGACGAAATTACCGAAAAAAGGGACGAAAACGGATAATTTTAGCGAAATTTTTATTTTTTTCCTCAATTTACTCGTTTTTTTTCATCATTTTATCACTAAATTACCGAAAAAAGGGACGAAAACGGATAATTTTAGCGTAATTTCTATTTTTTCCCCTATTTACTCGTTTTTTTTTCCTCATTTTATGTCAAAATTACCGAAAAAAGGGACGAAAACGGATAATTTTAGCGAAATTTTAATTTTTTTTACTCAATTTACTCTTTTTCTTCATCATTTTATCACGAAATTACCGAAAAAAGGGACGAAAACGGATAATTTTTTCGAAATTTTTATTTTTTTCCTCAATTTATGACGAAATTACCAAAAAAGGGACGGTAACGGATAATTTTTTCGAAATTTTTATTTTTTTCCTCATTTCATGACGAAATTACCAAAAAAAGGGTTGAAAACGGATAGTTTTAGCGAAATTTCTATTTTTTTCATCTATTTGCTCGTTTTCTTTCTTCATTTTATGACGAAATTACCGAAAAAAGGGACGAAAACAGATAATTTTATCGAAATTTCTATTTTTTTCCTGTATTTACTCTTTTTTTTTCCTCATTTCATGACGAAATTACCGAAAAAAGGGACGAAAACGGATAATTTTAGCGAAATTTCTATGTTTTTCCTCAATTTACTCATTTTTTTTTTCATTTTATGACGAAATTACCGAAAAAAGGGATAAAAACGGATAATTTTAGCGAAATTTTTATTTTTTTCCTGTATTTACACTTTTTTTTTCCTCATTTCATGACGAAATTACCGAAAAAAGGGTCGAAAACGGATAATTTTAGCGAAATTTCTATTTTTTTTCTCAATTTACTCGTTTTTTTCTTCATTTTATGACGAAATTAAGGAAAAAAGGGATGAAAACGCATAATTTTAGCGAAATTTTTATTTTTTTTTGCTCAATTTACTCGTTTTTCTTCATCATTTTATCACTAAATTACCGAAAAAAGGGACGAAAACGGATAATTTTAGCGAAATTTCTATTTTTTTCCTCAATTTACTCGTTTTTTTCTTCATTTTATGACGAAATTACCGAAAAAAGGGATAAAAACGGATAATTTTAGCGAAATATTTATTTTTTTTGCTCAATTTACTCGTTTTTCTTCATCATTTTATCACTAAATTACCGAAAAAAAGGACGAAAATGATAATTTTAGCGTAATTTCTATTTTTTCCTTAATTTACTCGTTTTTTTTTCCTCATTTAATGTCAAAATTACCGAAAAAAGGGACGAAAACGGATAATTTTAGCGAAATTTTAATTTTTTTTACTCAAATTACTCTTTTTCTTCATCAATTTATCACGAAATTACCGAAAAAAGGGACCAAAACGGATAATTTTTTCGAAATTTTTATTTTTTTCCTCAATTTATGACGAAATTACCAAAAAAGGGACGGTAACGGATAATTTTAGCGAAATTTTTTTTCCTTCAATTTACTCGTTTTTCTTCATCATTTTATCACTAAATTACCGAAAAAAGGTACGAAAACGGATAATTTTAGCGTAATTTCTATTTTTTCCTCTATTTACTCTTTTTTTTCCTCATTTCATGACGAAATTACCGAAAAAAGGGACGAAAACGGATAATTTTACCGAAATTTCTATTTTTTCCTCTATATACTCGTTTTTTTCCTCATTTCATGACGAAATTACCGAAAAAAGGGACGAAAACGGATAATTTTAGCGAAATTTCTATTTTTTCCTCTATTTACTCGTTTTTTTCATCATTTTATGACGAAATTACCGAAAAAAAGGACAAAAACGGATAATTTTAGTGAAATTTTTATTTTTTTCCTCAATTTACTCGTTTTTCTTCAACATTCTATCATTAAATTACCGAAAAAGGGACGAAAACGGATAATTTTATCGAAATTTTTATTTTTTTCCTCTATTTATTAGTTTTTTTTCTTCATTTCATGACGAAATTACCGAAAAAAGGGACGATAACGGATAATTTTAGCGAAATTTCTATTTTTTCCTCTATTTGCTCGTTTTTTTTCTTCATTTTATGACGAAATTACCGAAAAAAGGGACGAAAACGGATAATTTTAGTGAAATTTCTATTTTTTTCCTCTATTTGCTCGTTTTTTTTTCATCATTTTATCAAGAAATTACCGAAAAAAGGGACAAAAACGGATAATTTTACCGAAATTTCTATTTTTTCCTCTATTTACTCGATTTTTTCCTCATTTTATGTCGAAATTACCGAAAAAAGGGACGAAAACGGATAATTTTACCGAAATTTCTATTTTTTTCCTCAATTTACTCGTTTTTTTCTTCATTTTATGACAAAATTACCGAAAAAAGGGATGAAAACGCATAATTTTAGCGAAATTTTTATTTTTTTTTGCTCAATTTACTCGTTTTTCTTCATCATTTTATCACTAAATTACCGAAAAAAGGGACGAAAACGGATAATTTTAGCGTAATTTCTATTTTTTCCTCTATTTACTCGTTTTATTTCCTCATTTTATATAAAAATTACCGAAAAAAGGGACGAAAACGGATAATTTTAGCGAAATTTTAATTTTTTTTACTCAAATTACTCTTATTCTTCATCATTTTATCACGAAATTACCGAAAAAAGGGACGAAAATGGATAATTTTTTCGAAATTTTAATTTTTTAATCAATTTATGACGAAATTACCAAAAAAGGGACGGTAACGGATAATTTTAGCGAAATTTTTTTTTTCCTTCAATTTACTCGTTTTTCTTCATCATTTTATCACTAAATTACCGAAAAAAGGGACGTAAACGGATATTTTTAGCGTAATTTCTATTTTTTCCTGTATTTACTCTTTTTTTTCCTCATTTCATGACGAAATTACCGATAAAAGGGACGATAACGGAATATTTTAACGAAATTTCTATTTTTTTCCTCTATTTACTCGATTTTTTTGGACATTTTATGACGAAATTACCGAATAATGAGACGAAAACGGATAATTTTATCGAAATTTATTTTTTTTCCTCATTTTATGACAAAATTACCAAAAAAGGGACGGTAACGGATAATTTTAGCGAAGTTTTTATTTTTTCCTTCAATTTACTCGTTTTTTTTCCTCATTTTATGACGGAATTACCGAAAAAAGGGACGAAAACGGATAATTTTAGCAAAATTTCTATTTTTTCCTCTATTAACTCGTTTTTTTTTCCTCATTTTATGTCGAAATTACCGAAAAAAGGGACGAAAACGGATAATTTTAGCGAATGTTTAATTTTTTTCCTTAATTTACTCGTTTTTCTTCATCATTTTATCACGAAATTAACGAAAAAAGGGACGAAAACGGATAATTTTAACGAAATTTCTATTTTTTTCCTCTATTTACTCGATTTTTTTCCACATTTTATGACGAAATTACCGAATAATGGGACGAAAACGGATAATTTTAGCGAAATTTTTATTTTTTTTTGCTCAATTTACTCGTTTTTCTTCATCATTTTATCACTAAATTACCGAAAAAAGGGACGAAAACGGATAATTTTAGTGAATTTTCTATTTTTTTCCTCTATTTGCTCGTTTTTTTTTCATTATTTTATCAAGAAATTACCGAAAAAAGGGACGAAAACGGATAATTATACCGAAATTTCTATTTTTTCCTCTATTTACTCGTTTTTTTCCTCATTTTATGTTGAAATTACCGAAAAAATTGACGAAAACGGATAATTTTATCGAAATTTTTATTTTTTTCCTCTATTTACTCGTTTTATTCCTCATTTCATGACGAAATTACCGAAAAAAGGGACGAAAACGGATAATTTTAGCGAATTTTTTATTTTTTTCCTTAATTAACTCGTTTTTCTTCGTCATTTCATTACGAAATTTCCGAGAAAAGGGACGAAAACGGATAATTTTAGCGAAATTTCTATTTTATTCCTCAATTTATTCGTTGTTTTCTTCATTTTATGACGAAATTACCGAAAAAAGGGACAAAAACGCATAATTTTAGCGAAATTTTTATTTTTTTCCTCAATTTACTCGTTTTTCTTCATAATTTTATCACTAAATTACCGAAAAAAGGGACGAAAAAGGATAATTTTAGCGTAATTTCTATTTTTTCCTCTATTTACTCATTTTTTTTCCTCATTTTATGTCAAAATTAACGAGAAAAGGGACGAAAACGGATAATTTTAGCGAAATTTTAATTTTTTTTACTCAATTTACGCGTTTTTTTCCTCATTTTATGACGAAATTACCAAAAAAAGGACGGTAACGGATAATTTTAGCGAAATTTTTATTTTTTCCTTCATTTTACTCGTTTTTTTTCCTCATTTTATGACGGAATTACCGAAAAAAGGGACGTTAACGGATAATTTTAGCGAAGTTTTTATTTTTCCTTCAATATAATCGTTTTTTTCCTCATTTTATGACGGAATTACCGAAAAAGGGACGAAAACGGATAATTTTAGCAAAATTTCTATTTTTTCCTCAATTAACTCGTTTTTTTTCCTCATTTTATGTCGAAATTACCAAAAAAAGGGACGAAAACAGATAATTTTATCAAAATTTTTATTTTTTTCCTCTATTTAATCGTTTTTTTTTCCTCATTTCCTGACGAAATTACCGAAAAAAGGGACGCAAACGGATAATTTTACCGAAATTTCTATTTTTTCCTCTATTTACTCGTTTTTTTCCTCATTTTATGTCGAAATTACCGAAAAAACGGACTAAAACGGATAATTTTATCGAAGTTTTTATTTTTTTCCTCTATTTACTCGTTTTTTCCTCATTTCATGACGAAATTACCGAAAAAAGGGACGAAAACGGATAACTTTAGCGAAATTTCTATTTTTTCCTCTATTTACTCGTTTTTTTCCTCATTTTATGACGAAATTACCGAAAAAAAGGACAAAAACGGATAATTTTAGTGAAATTTTTATTTTTTTCCTCAATTTACTCGTTTTTCTTCATCATTCTATCATTATATTACCGAAAAAAGGGACGAAAACGGATAATTTTATCGAAATTTTTATTTTTTTCCTCTATTTACTCGTTTTTTTTCCTCATTTCATGACAAAATTTCCGAAAAAAGGGACGATAACGGATAATTTTAGCGAAATTTCTATTTTTTCCTCTATTTGCTCGTTTTTTTTCTTCATTTTATGACGAAATTACCGAAAAAAGGGACGAAAACGGATAATTTTAGTGAAATTTCTATTTTTTTCCTCTATTGGCTCGTTTTTTTTCATCATTTTATCAAGAAATTACCGAAAAAAGGGACGAAAACGGATAATTTTACCGAAATTTCTATTTTTTCCTCTATTTACTCGTTTTTTTCCTCATTTTATGTCGAAATTACCGAAGAAAGGGACGAAAACGGATAATTTTACCGAAATTTCTATTTTTTCCTCTATTTACTCGTTTTTTTCCTCATTTTATGTCGAAATTACCGAAAAAAGGGACGAAAACGGATAATTTTAGCGAAATTTTTATTTTTTTTCCTCAATTTACTCGTTTATCTTCATCATTCTATGATTAAATTACCGAAAAAAGGGACGAAAACGGATAATTTTATCGAAATTTTTATTTTTTTCCTGTATTTACTCTTTTTTTTCCTCATTTCATGACGAAATTACCGAAAAAAGGGTCGAAAACGGATAATTTTAGCGAAATTTCTATTTTTTTCCTCAATTTACTCGTTTTTTTCTTCATTTTTTGACGAAATTACCGAAAAAAGGGATGAAAACGCTAATTTTAGCGAAATTTTTATTTTTTTTTGCTCAATTTACTTGTTTTTCTTCATCATTTTATCACTAAATTACCGAAAAAAGGGACGAAAACGGATAATTTTTTCGAAATTTTAATTTTTTCCTCAATTTATGACGAAATTACCAAAAAGGGACGGTAACGGATAATTTTAGCGAATTTTTTTTTTTCCTTCAATTTACTCGTTTTTCTTCATCATTTTATCACTAAATTACCGAAAAAATGGACGAAAACGGATAATTTTAGCGTAATTTCTATTTTTTCCTGTATTTACTCTTTTTTTTTCCTCATTTCATGACGAAATTACCGAAAAAAGGGACGATAACGGAATATATTAGCGAAATTTCTATTTTTTTCCTCAATTTACTCGTTTTTTTCTTCATTTTATCACTAAATTACCGAAAAAAGGGACGAAAACGGATAATTTTAGCGTAATTTCTATTTTTCCCCTATTTATTCGTTTTTTTTTCCTCATTTTATGTCAAAATTACAGAAAAAAGGGACGAAAACGGATAATTTTAGCGAAATTTTAATTTTTTTTACTCAATTTACTCTTTTTCTTTATCATTTTATCACGAAATTACCGAAAAAAGGGACGAAAACGGATAATTTTTTCGAAATTTTTATTTTTTTCTTTAATTTATGACGAAATTACAAAAAAAGGGACGGTAACGGATAATTTTTTCGAAATTTTTATTTTTTTCCTCATTTCATGACGAAATTACCAAAAAAAGGGTTGAAAACGGATAATTTTAGCGAAATTTCTATTTTTTTCATCTATTTGCTCGTTTTCTTTCTTCATTTTATGACGAAATTACCGAAAAAAGGGACGAAAACAGATAATTTTATCGAAATTTCTATTTTTTTCCTGTATTTACTCTTTTTTTTTCCTCATTTCATGACGAAATTACCGAAAAAAGGGACGAAAACGGATAATTTTAGCGAAATTTCTATTTTTTTCCTCAATTTACTCGTTTTTTTCTTCATTTTATGACGAAATTACCGAAAAAAGGGATAAAAACGGATAATTTTAGCGAAATCTTTATTTTTTTTTGCTCAATTTACTCGTTTTTCTTCATCATTTTATCACTAAATTACCGAAAAAAGGGACGAAAATGATAATTTTAGCGTAAATTCTATTTTTTCCTCTACTTACTCGTTTTTTTTTCCTCATTTAATGTCAAAATTACCGAAAAAAGGGACGAAAACGGATAATTTTTTCGAAATTTTTATTTTTTTCCTCAATTTACTCGTTTATCTTCATCATTCTATCATTAAATTACCGAAAAAAGGGACGAAAACGGATAATTTTATCGAAATTTTTATTTTTTTCCTGTATTTACTCTTTTTTTTCCTCATTTCATGACGAAATTACCGAAAAAAGGGTCGAAAACGGATAATTTTAGCGAAATTTCAATTTTTTTCCTCAATTTACTCGTTTTTTTCTTCATTTTATGACGAAATTACCGAAAAAAGGGATGAAAACGCATAACTTTAGCGAAATTTTTATTTTTTTTTGCTCAATTTACTCGTTTTTCTTCATCATTTTATCACTAAATTACCGAAAAAAGGGACGAAAACGGATAATTTTAGCGTAATTTCTATTTTTTCCTCTATTTACTCGTTTTTTTTTTCCCTCATTTTATATAAAAATTATCGAAAAAAGGGACGAAAACGGATAATTTTAGCGAAATTTTAATTTTTTTGACTCAAATTACTCTTTTTCTTCATCATTTTATCACGAAATTACCGAAAAAAGGGACGAAAACGGATAATTTTTTCGAAATTTTAATTTTTTCCTCAATTTATGACGAAATTACCAAAAAAGGGACGGTAACGGATAATTTTAGCGAAATTTTTTTTTCCCTTCAATTTACTCGTTTTTCTTCATCATTTTATCACTAAATTACCGAAAAAAGGGACGAAAACGGATAATTTTAGCGTAAATTCTATTTTTTCCTGTATTTACTCTTTTTTTTCCTCATTTCATGACGAAATTACCGAAAGAAGGGACGATAACGGAATATCTTAGCGAAATTTCTATTTTTTTCCTTAATTTACTCGTTTTTTTTTTCATTTTATGACGAAATTACCGAAAAAAGGGACGAAAACGGATAATTTTAGCGAAATTTTTATTTTTTTCCTCAATTTACTCGTTTTTCTTCATCATTTTATCACTAAATTACTGAAAAAAGGGACGAAAACGGATAATTTTTGCGTAATTTCTATTTTTTCCCCTATTTACTCGTTTTTTTTTCCTCATTTTATGTCAAAATTACCGAAAAAAGGGACGAAAACGGATAATTTTTTCGAAATTTTTATTTTTTTCCTCAATTTATGACGAAATTACCAAAAAAGGGACGGTAACGGATAATTTTTTCGAAATTTTTATTTTTTTCCTCATTTCATGACGAAATTACCAAAAAATGGGTTGAAAACGGATAATTTTAGCGAAATTTCTATTTTTTTCATCTATTTGCTGGTTTTCTTTCTTCATTTTATGACGAAATTACCGAAAAAAGGGACGAAAACAGATAATTTTATCGAAATTTCTATTTTTTTCCTGTATTTACTCTTTTTTTTTCCTCATTTCATGACGAAATTACCGAAAAAAGGGATAAAAACGGATAATTTTAGTGAAATTTTTATTTTTTTCCTCAATTTACTCGTTTTTTTTCCTCATTTCATGACAAAATTTCCGAAAAAAGGGACGATAACGGATAATTTTAGCGAAATTTCTATTTTTTCCTCTATTTGCTCGTTTTTTTTTCTTCATTTTATGACGAAATTACCGAAAAAAGGGACGAAAACGGATAATTTTAGTGAAATTTCTATTTTTTTCCTCTATTTGCTCGTTTTTTTTCATCATTTTATCAAGAAATTACCGAAAAAAGGGATAAAAACGGATAATTTTAGCGAAATTTTTATTTTTTTTCTCAATTTACTCGTTTTTCTTCATCATTTTATCACTAAATTACCGAAAAAAGGGACGAAAATGATAATTTTAGCGTAATTTCTATTTTTTCCTTAATTTACTCGTTTTTTTTCCTCATTTAATGTCAAAATTACCGAAAAAAGGGACGAAAACGGATAATTTTAGCGAAATTTTAATTTTTTTTACTCAAATTACTCTTTTTCTTCATCAATTTATCACGAAATTACCGAAAAAAGGGACGAAAACGGATGATTTTTTCGAAATGTTTATTTTTTTCCCCAATTTATGACGAAATTACCAAAAAAGGGACGGTAACGGATAATTTTAGCGATTTTTTTTTTTCCTTCAATTTACTCGTTTTTCTTCATCATTTTATCACTAAATTACCGAAAAAAGGTACGAAAACGGATAATTTTAGCGTAATTTCTATTTTTTCCTCTATTTACTCTTTTTTTTTCCTCATTTCATGACGAAATTACCGAAAAAAGGGACGAAAACGGATAATTTTACCGAAATTTCTATTTTTTCCTCTATATACTCGTTTTTTTCCTCATTTCATGACGAAATTACCGAAAAAATGGACGAAAACGGATAATTTTAGCGAAATTTCTATTTTTTCCTCTATTTACTCGTTTTTTTCCTCATTTTATGACGAAATTACCGAAAAAAAGGACAAAAACGGATAATTTTAGTGAAATTTTTATTTTTTTCCTCAATTTACTCGTTTTTCTTCAACATCCTATCATTAAATTACCGAAAAAAGGGACGAAAACGGATAATTTTATCGAAATTTTTATTTTTTTCCTCTATTTACTCGTTATTTTTCCTCATTTCATGACGAAATTACCGAAAAAAGGGACGATAACGGATAATTTTAGCGAAATTTCTATTTTTTCCTCTATTTGCTCGTTTTTTTTTCTTCATTTTATGACGAAATTACCGAAAAAAGGGACGAAAACGGATAATTTTAGTGAAATTTCTATTTTTTTCCTCTATTTGCTCGTTTTTTTTCATCATTTTATCAAGAAATTACCGAAAAAAGGGACGAAAACGGATAATTTTACCGAAATTTCTATTTTTTCCTCTATTTACTCGATTTTTTCCTCATTTTATGTCGAAATTACCGAAAAAAGGGACGAAAACGGATAATTTTACCAAAATCTCTATTTTTTCCTCTATTTACTCGTTTTTTTCCTCATTTTATGTCGAAATTACCGGACAAAGGGACGAAAACGGATAATTTTACCGAAATTTCTATTTTTTCCTCTATTTACTCGATTTTTTCCTCATTTTATGTCGAAATTACCGAAAAAAGGGACGAAAACGGATAATTTTACCGAAATCTCTATTTTTTCCTCTATTTACTCGTTTTTTTCCTCATTTTATGTCGAAATTACCGGACAAAGGGACGAAAACGGATAATTTTAGCGAAATTTCTATTTTTTTCCTCAATTTACTCGTTTTTTTCTTCATTTTATGACGAAATTACCGAAAAAAGGGATGAAAACGCATAATTTTAGCGAAATTTTTATTTTTTATGCTCAATTTACTCGTTTTTCTTCATCATTTTATCAGTAAATTACCGAAAAAAGGGAGGAAAACGGATAATTTTAGCGTAATTTCTATTTTTTCCTCTATTTACTCGTTTTATTTCCTCATTTTATATAAAAATTACCGAAAAAAGGGACGAAAACGGATAATTTTAGCGAAATTTTAATTTTTTTTACTCAATTTACTCTTATTCTTCATCATTTTATCACGAAATTACCGAAAAAAGGGACGAAAACGGACAATTTTTTCGAAATTTTAATTTTTTCCTCAATTTATGACGAAATTACCAAAAAAGGGACGGTAACGGATAATTTTGGCGAAATTTTTTTTTTCCTTCAATTTACTCGTTTTTCTTCATCATTTTATCACTAAATTACCGAAAAAAGGGACGTAAACGGATATTTTTAGTGTAATTTCTATTTTTTCCTGTATTTACTCTTTTTTTTTCCTCATTTCATGACGAAATTACCGATAAAAGGGACGATAACGGAATATTTTAGCGAAATTTCTATTTTTTTCTTCTATTTACTCGATTTTTTTGGACATTTTATGACGAAATTACCGAATAATGAGACGAAAACGGATAATTTTATCGAAATTTATTTTTTTTCCTCATTTTATGACAAAATTACCAAAAAAGGGACGGTAACGGATAATTTTAGCGAAGTTTTTATTTTTTCCTTCAATTTACTCGTTTTTTTTCCTCATTTTATGACGGAATTACCGAAAAAAGGGACGAAAACGGATAATTTTAGCAAAATTTCTATTTTTTCCTCTATTAACTCGTTTTTTTTCCTCATTTTATGTCGAAATTACCGAAAAAAGGGACGAAAACGGATAATTTTAGCGAATTTTTAATTTTTTTCCTTAATTTACTCGTTTTTCTTCATCATTTTATCACGAAATTACCGAAAAAAGGGACGAAAACGGATAATTTTAACGAAATTTCTATTTTTTTCCTCTATTTACTCGATTTTTTTCCACATTTTATGACGAAATTACCGAATAATGGGACGAAAACGGATAATTTTAGCGAAATTTTTATTTTTTTTTTGCTCAATTTACTCGTTTTTCTTCATCATTTTATCACTAAATTACCGAAAAAAGGGACGAAAACGGATAATTTTAGTGAAATTTCAATTTTTTTCCTCTATTTGCTCGTTTTTTTTCATTATTTTATCAAGAAATTACCGAAAAAATGGACGAAAACGGATAATTATACCGAAATTTCTATTTTTTCCTCTATTTACTCGTTTTTTTTTTCCTCATTTTATGTCGAAATTACCGAAAAAAGGGACGAAAACGGATAATTTTATCGAAATTTTTATTTTTTTCCTCAATTTACTTGTTTTTCTTCATCATTTTATCACTAAATTACCGAAAAAAGGGACGAAAACGGATAATTTTAGTGAAATTTCTATTTTTTTCCTCTATTTGCTCGTTTTTTTTCATTATTTTATCAAGAAATTACCGAAAAAATGGACCTAAACGGATAATTATACCGAAATTTCTATTTTTTCCTCTATTTACTCGTTTTTTTTTTCCTCATTTTATGTCGAAATTACCGAAAAAAGGGACGAAAACGGATAATTTTATCGAAATTTTTATTTTTTTCCTCAATTTACTTGTTTATCTTCATCATTCTATCATTAAATTACCGAAAAAAGGGACGAAAACGGATAATTTTAGCGAAATTTTAATTTTTTTTACTCAAATTACTCTTTTTCTTCATCATTTTATCACGAAATTACCGAAAAAAGGGACGAAAACGGATAATTTTTTCGAAATTTTAATTTTTTCCTCAATTTATGACGAAATTACCAAAAAAGGGACGGTAACGGATAATTTTTTCGAAATTTTTATTTTTTTCCTCATTTCATGACGAAATTACCAAAAAAAGGGTTGAAAACGGAAAATTTTAGCGAAATTTCAATTTTTTTCATCTATTTGCTGGTTTTCTTTCTTCATTTTATGACGAAATTACCGAAAAAAGGGACGAAAACGGATAATTTTAGTGAAATTTTTATTTTTTTCCTGTATTTACTCTTTTTTTTTCCTCATTTCATGACGAAATTACCGAAAAAAGGGATAAAAACGGATAATTTTAGTGAAATTTTTATTTTTTTCCTCAATTTACTCGTTTTTCTTCATCATTCTATCATTATATTACCGAAAAAAGGGAAGAAAACGGATAATTTTATCGAAATTTTTATTTTTTTCCTCTATTTACTCGTTTTTTTTCCTCATTTCATGACAAAATTTCCGAAAAAAGGGACGATAACGGATAATTTTAGCGAAATTTCTATTTTTTCCTGTATTTGCTCGTTTTTTTTTCTTCATTTTATGACGAAATTTCCGAAAAAAGGGACGAAAACGGATAATTTTAGTGAAATTTCTATTTTTTTCCTCTATTTGCTCGTTTTTTTTCATCATTTTATCAAGAAATTACCGAAAAAAGGGACGAAAACGGATAATTTTACCGAAATTTCTATTTTTTCCTCTATTTAATCGTTTTTTTCCTCATTTTATGTCGAAATTACCGAAAAAAGGGACGAAAACGGATAATTTTACCGAAATTTCTATTTTTTCCTCTATTTACTCGTTTTTTTCCTCATTTTATGTCGAAATTACCGAAAAAAGGGACGAAAACGGATAATTTTAGCGAAATTTTTATTTTTTTCCTCAATTTACTCGTTTATCTTCATCATTCTATCATTAAATTACCGAAAAAAGGGACGAAAACGGATAATTTTATCGAAATTTTTATTTTTTTCCTGTATTTACTCTTTTTTTTTCCTCATTTCATGACGAAATTACCAAAAAAAGGGTCGAAAACGGATAATTTTAGCGAAATTTCTATTTTTTTCCTCAATTTACTCGTTATTTTCTTCATTTTATGACGAAATTACCGAAAAAAGGGATGAAAACGCTAATTTTAGCGAAATTTTTATTTTTTTTTGCTCAATTTACTCGTTTTTCTTCATCATTTTATCACTAAATTACCGAAAAAAGGGACGAAAACGGATAATTTTTTCGAAATTTTAATTTTTTCCTCAATTTATGACGAAATTACCAAAAAGGGACGGTAACGGATAATTTTAGCGAATTTTTTTTTTTCCTTCAATTTACTCGTTTTTCTTCATCATTTTATCACTAAATTACCGAAAAAAGGGACGAAAACGGATAATTTTAGCGTAATTTCTATTTTTTCCTGTATTTACTCTTTTTTTTCCTCATTTCATGACGAAATTACCGAAAAAAGGGACGATAACGGAATATTTTAGCGAAATTTCTATTTTTTTCCTCAATTTACTCGTTTTTTTCTTCATTTTATCACTTAATTACCGAAAAAAGGGACGAAAACGGATAATTTTAGCGAAATTTCTATTTTTTCCTCTATTTAATCGTTTTTTTCCTCATTTTATGTCGAAATTACCGAAAAAAGGGACGAAAACGGATAATTTTACCGAAATTTCTATTTTTTCCTCTATTTACTCGTTTTTTTCCTCATTTTATGTCGAAATTACCGAAAAAAGGGACGAAAACGGATAATTTTAGCGAAATTTTTATTTTTTTCCTCAATTTACTCGTTTATCTTCATCATTCTATCATTAAATTACCGAAAAAAGGGACGAAAACGGATAATTTTATCGAAATTTTTATTTTTTTCCTGTATTTACTCTTTTTTTTTCCTCATTTCATGACGAAATTACCAAAAAAAGGGTCGAAAACGGATAATTTTAGCGAAATTTCTATTTTTTTCCTCAATTTACTCGTTTTTTTCTTCATTTTATGACGAAATTACCGAAAAAAGGGATGAAAACGCTAATTTTAGCGAAATTTTTATTTTTTTTTGCTCAATTTACTCGTTTTTCTTCATCATTTTATCACTAAATTACCGAAAAAAGGGACGAAAACGGATAATTTTTTCGAAATTTTAATTTTTTCCTCAATTTATGACGAAATTACCAAAAAGGGACGGTAACGGATAATTTTAGCGAATTTTTTTTATCCTTCAATTTACTCGTTTTTCTTCATCATTCTATCATTAAATTACCGAAAAAAGGGACGAAAACGGATAATTTTAGCGTAATTTCTATTTTTTCCTGTATTTACTCTTTTTTTTCCTCATTTCATGACGAAATTACCGAAAAAAGGGACGATAACGGAATATTTTAGCGAAATTTCTATTTTTTTCCTCAATTTACTCGTTTTTTTCTTCATTTTATCACTTAATTACCGAAAAAAGGGACGAAAACGGATAATTTTAGCGAAATTTCTATTTTTTTCCTTAATTTACTCGTTTTTCTTCATCATTTTATCACGAAATTACCGAAATAAGGGACGAAAACGGATAATTTTAACGAAATTTCTATTTTTTTCCTCTATTTACTCGATTTTTTTCCACATTTTATGACGAAATTACCGAATAATGGGACGAAAACGGATAATTTTAGCGAAATTTTTATTTTTTTCCTCAATTTACTCGTTTTTCTTCATCATTCTATCATTATATTACCGAAAAAAGGGACGAAAACGGATAATTTTATCGAAATTTTTATTTTTTTCCTCTATTTACTCGTTTTTTTTCCTCATTTCATGACAAAATTTCCGAAAAAAGGGACGAAAACGGATAATTTTAGCGAAATTTCTATTTTTTCCTGTATTTGCTCGTTTTTTTTTCTTCATTTTATGACGAAATTACCGAAAAAAGGGACGAAAACGGATAATTTTAGTGAAATTTCTATTTTTTTCCTCTATTTGCTCGTTTTTTTTCATCATTTTATCAAGAAATTACCGAAAAAAGGGATAAAAACGGATAATTTTAGCGAAATTTTTATTTTTTTTGCTCAATTTACTCGTTTTTCTTCATCATTTTATCACTAAATTACCGAAAAAAGGGACGAAAATGATAATTTTAGCGTTATTTCTATTTTTTCCTTAATTTACTCGTTTTTTTTTCCTCATTTAATGTCAAAATTACCGAAAAAAGGGACGAAAACGGATAATTTTAGCGAAATTTTAATTTTTTTTACTCAAATTACTCTTTTTCTTCATCAATTTATCACGAAATTACCGAAAAAAGGGACGAAAACGGATAATTTTTTCGAAATTTTTATTTTTTTCCCCAATTTATGACGAAATTACCAAAAAAGGGACGGTAACGGATAATTTTAGCGAAATTTTTTTTTCCTTCAATTTACTCGTTTTTCTTCATCATTTTATCACTAAATTACCGAAAAAAGGTACGAAAACGGATAATTTTAGCGTAATTTCTATTTTTTCCTCTATTTACTCTTTTTTTTCCTCATTTCATGACGAAATTACCGAAAAAAGGGACGAAAACGGATAATTTTACCGAAAATTCTATTTTTTCCTCTATATACTCGTTTTTTTCCTCATTTCATGACGAAATTACCGAAAAAAGGGACGAAAACGGATAATTTTAGCGAAATTTCTATTTTTTCCTCTATTTACTCGTTTTTTTCCTCATTTTATGACGAAATTACCGAAAAAAAGGACAAAAACGGATAATTTTAGTGAAATTTTTATTTTTTTCCTCAATTTACTCGTTTTTCTTCAACATCCTATCATTAAATTACCGAAAAAAGGGACGAAAACGGATAATTTTATCGAAATTTTTATTTTTTTCCTCTATTTACTCGTTTTTTTTCCTCATTTCATGACGAAATTACCGAAAAAAGGGACGATAACGGATAATTTTAGCGAAATTTCTATTTTTTCCTCTATTTGCTCGTTTTTTTTTCTTCATTTTATGACGAAATTACCGAAAAAAGGTACGAAAACGGATAATTTTAGTGAAATTTCTATTTTTTTCCTCTATTTGCTCGTTTTT
Organism: Sympetrum striolatum; assembly: GCA_947579665.1. Taxonomy (NCBI): domain Eukaryota; kingdom Metazoa; phylum Arthropoda; class Insecta; order Odonata; family Libellulidae; genus Sympetrum; species Sympetrum striolatum. Next base: position 27,821 of record CANPUZ010000197.1, read on the forward strand.
TTTCATCATTTTATCAAGAAATTACCGAAAAAAGGGACGGTAACGGATAATTTTAGCGAATTTTTTTTTTCCTTCAATTTACTCGTTTTTCTTCATCATTTTATCACTAAATTACCGAAAAAAGGGACGAAAACGGATAATTTTAGCGTAATTTCTATTTTTTCCTGTATTTACTCTTTTTTTTCCTCATTTCATGACGAAATTACCGAAAAAAGGGACGATAACGGAATATTTTAGCGAAATTTCTATTTTTTTCCTCAATTTACTCGTTTTTTTCTTCATTTTATCACTTAATTACCGAAAAAAGGGACGAAAACGGATAATTATAGCGAAATTTCTATTTTTTTCCTTAATTTACTCGTTTTTCTTCATCATTTTATCACGAAATTACCGAAAAAAGGGACGAAAACGGATAATTTTAACGAAATTTCTATTGTTTTCCTCTATTTACTCGATTTTTTTCCACATTTTATGACGAAATTACCGAATAATGGGACGAAAACGGATAATTTTAGCGAAATTTTTATTTTTTTCCTCAATTTACTCGTTTTTCTTCATCATTCTATCATTATATTACCGAAAAAAGGGACGAAAACGGATAATTTTATCGAAATTTTTATTTTTTTCCTCTATTTACTCGTTTTTTTTCCTCATTTCATGACAAAATTTCCGAAAAAAGGGACGATAACGGATAATTTTAGCGAAATTTCTATTTTTTCATCTATTTGCTCGTTTTTTTTTCTTCATTTTATGACGAAATTACCGAAAAAAGGGACGAAAACGGATAATTTTAGTGAAATTTCTATTTTTTTCCTCTATTTGCTCGTTTTTTTTTCATCATTTTATCAAGAAATTACCGAAAAAAGGGATAAAAACGGATAATTTTAGCGAAATTTTTATTTTTTTTGCTCAATTTACTCGTTTTTCTTCATCATTTTATCACTACATTACCGAAAAAAGGGACGAAAATGATAATTTTAGCGTAATTTCTATTTTTTCCTTAATTTACTCGTTTTTTTTCCTCATTTAATGTCAAAATTACCGAAAAAAGGGACGAAAACGGATAATTTTAGCGAAATTTTAATTTTTTTTACTCAAATTACTCTTTTTCTTCATCAATTTATCACGAAATTACCGAAAAAAGGGACGAAAACGGATAATTTTTTCGAAATTTTTATTTTTCTCCCCAATTTATGACGAAATTACCAAAAAAGGGACGGTAACGGATAATTTTAGCGAAATTTTTTTTTCCTTCAATTTACTCGTTTTTCTTCATCATTTTATCACTAAATTACCGAAAAAAGGTACGAAAACGGATAATTTTAGCGTAATTTCTATTTTTTCCTCTATTTACTCTTTTTTTTTCCTCATTTCATGACGAAATTACCGAAAAAAGGGACGAAAACGGATAATTTTACCGAAATTTCAATTTTTTCCTCTATATACTCGTTTTTTTCCTCATTTCATGACGAAATTACCGAAAAAAGGGACGAAAACGGATAATTTTAGCGAAATTTCTATTTTTTCCTCTATTTACTCGTTTTTTTCCTCATTTTATGACGAAATTACCGAAAAAAAGGACAAAAACGGATAATTTTAGTGAAATTTTTATTTTTTTCCTCAATTTACTCGTTTTTCTTCAACATCCTATCATTAAATTACCGAAAAAAGGGACGAAAACGGATAATTTTATCGAAATTTTTATTTTTTTCCTCTATTTACTCGTTTTTTTTCCTCATTTCATGACGAAATTACCGAAAAAAGGGACGATAACGGATAATTTTAGCTAAATTTCTATTTTTTCCTCTATTTGCTCGTTTTTTTTCTTCATTTTATGACGAAATTACCGAAAAAAGGGACGAAAACGGATAATTTTAGTGAAATTTCTATTTTTTCCTCTATTTGCTCGTTTTTTTTCATCATTTTATCAAGAAATTACCGAAAAAAGGGACGAAAACGGATAATTTTACCGAAATTTCTATTTTTTCCTCTATTTACTCGATTTTTTTCCTCATTTTATGTCGAAATTACCGAAAAAAGGGACGAAAACGGATAATTTTACCGAAATCTCTATTTTTTCCTCTATTTACTCGTTTTTTTCCTCATTTTATGTCGAAATTACCGGACAAAGGGACGAAAACGGATAATTTTAGCGAAATTTCTATTTTTTTCCTCAATTTACTCGTATTTTTCTTCATTTTATGACGAAATTACCGAAAAAAGGGATGAAAACGCATAATTTTAGCGAAATTTTTATTTTTTTTTGCTCAATTTACTCGTTTTTCTTCATCATTTTATCAGTAAATTACCGAAAAAAGGGACGAAAACGGATAATTTTAGCGTAATTTCTATTTTTTCCTCTATTTACTCGTTTTATTTCCTCATTTTATATAAAAATTACCGAAAAAAGGGACGAAAACGGATAATTTTAGCGAAATTTTAATTTTTTTTACTCAAATTACTCTTATTCTTCATCATTTTATCACGAAATTACCGAAAAAAGGGACGAAAACGGATAATTTTTTCGAAATTTTAATTTTTTCCTCAATTTATGACGAAATTACCAAAAAAGGGACGGTAACGGATAATTTTGGCGAAATTTTTTTTTTCCTTCAATTTACTCGTTTTTCTTCATCATTTTATCACTAAATTACCGAAAAAAGGGACGTAAACGGATATTTTTAGCGTAATTTCTATTTTTTCCTGTATTTACTCTTTTTTTTTTCCTCATTTCATGACGAAATTACCAATAAAAGGGACGATAACGGAATATTTTAGCGAAATTTCTATTTTTTTCTTCTATTTACTCGATTTTTTTGGACATTTTATGACGAAATTACCGATTAATGAGACGAAAACGGATAATTTTATCGAAATTTATTTTTTTTTCCTCATTTTATGACAAAATTACCAAAAAAGGGACGGTAACGGATAATTTTAGCGAAGTTTTTATTTTTTCCTTCAATTTACTCGTTTTTTTTCCTCATTTTATGACGGAATTACCGAAAAAAGGGACGAAAACGGATAATTTTAGCGAATTTTTAATTTTTTTCCTTAATTTACTCGTTTTTCTTCATCATTTTATCACGAAATTACCGAAAAAAGGGACGAAAACGGATAATTTTAACGAATTTCTATTTTTTTCCTCTATTTACTCGATTTTTTTCCACATTTTATGACGAAATTACCGAATAATGGGACGAAAACGGATAATTTTAGCGAAATTTTTATTTTTTTTTTGCTCAATTTACTCGTTTTTCTTCATCATTTTATCACTAAATTACCGAAAAAAGGGACGAAAACGGATAATTTTAGTGAAATTTCTATTTTTTTCCTCTATTTGCTCGTTTTTTTTTTTATTTTATCAAGAAATTACCGAAAAAAGGGACGAAAACGGATAATTATACCGAAATTTCTATTTTTTCCTCTATTTACTCGTTTTTTTCCTCATTTTATGTCGAAATTACCGAAAAAGGGACGAAAACGGATAATTTTATCGAAATTTTTATTTTTTTCCTCTATTTACTCGTTTTATTCCTCATTTCATGACGAAATTACCGAAAAAAGGGACGAAAACGGATAATTTTAGCGAATTTTTTATTTTTTTCCTTAATTAACTCGTTTTTCTTCGTCATTTCATTACGAAATTTCCGAGAAAAGGGACGAAAACGGATAATTTTAGCGAAATTTCTATTTTATTCCTCAATTTATTCGTTTTTTTCTTCATTTTATGACGAAATTACCGAAAAAAGGGACAAAAACGCATAATTTTAGCGAAATTTTTATTTTTTTCCTCAATTTACTCGTTTTTCTTCATAATTTTATCACTAAATTACCGAAAAAAGGGACGAAAAAGGATAATTTTACCGAAATTTCTATTTTTTCCTCTATTTACTCGTTTTTTTTCCTCATTTTATGTCGAAATTACCGAAAAAACGGACTAAAACGGATAATTTTATCGAAATTTTTATTTTTTTCCTCTATTTACTCGTTTTTTCCTCATTTCATGACGAAATTACCGAAAAAAGGGACGAAAACGGATAACTTTAGCGAAATTTCTATTTTTTCCTCTATTTGCTCGTTTTTTTTCTTCATTTTATGACGAAATTACCGAAAAAAGGGACGAAAACGGATAATTTTAGTGAAATTTCTATTTTTTTCCTCTATTTGCTCGTTTTTTTTCATCATTTTATCAAGAAATTACCGAAAAAAGGGACGAAAACGGATAATTTTACCGAAATTTCTATTTTTTCCTCTATTTACTCGTTTTTTTCCTCATTTTATGTCGAAATTACCGAAAAAAGGGACGAAAACGGATAATTTTACCGAAATTTCTATTTTTTCCTCTATTTACTCGTTTTTTTCCTCATTTTATGTCGAAATTACCGAAAAAAGGGACGAAAACGGATAATTTTAGCGAAATTTTTATTTTTTTTCTCAATTTACTCGTTTATCTTCATCATTCTATCATTAAATTACCGAAAAAAGGGACGAAAACGGATAATTTTATCGAAATTTTTATTTTTTTCCTGTATTTACTCTTTTTTTTCCTCATTTCATGACGAAATTACCGAAAAAAGGGTCGAAAACGGATAATTTTAGCGAAATTTCTATTTTTTTCCTCAATTTACTCGTTTTTTTCTTCATTTTATGACGAAATTACCGAAAAAAGGGATGAAAACGCTAATTTTAGCGAAATTTTTATTTTTTTTTGCTCAATTTACTTGTTTTTCTTCATCATTTTATCACTAAATTACCGAAAAAAGGGACGAAAACGGATAATTTTTTCGAAATTTTAATTTTTTCCTCAATTTATGACGAAATTACCAAAAAGGGACGGTAACGGATAATTTTAGCGAAATTTTTTTTTTCCTTCAATTTACTCGTTTTTCTTCATCATTTTATCACTAAATTACCGAAAAAAGGGACGAAAACGGATAACTTTAGCGTAATTTCTATTTTTTCCTGTATTTACTCTTTTTTTTCCTCATTTCATGACGAAATTACCGAAAAAAGGGACGATAACGGATAATTTTTGCGTAATTTCTATTTTTTCCCCTATTTACTCGTTTTTTTTTCCTCATTTTATGTCAAAATTACCGAAAAAAGGGACGAAAACGGATAATTTTTTCGAAATTTTTATTTTTTTCCTCAATTTATGACGAAATTACCAAAAAAGGGACGGTAACGGATAATTTTTTCGAAATTTCTATTTTTTTCATCTATTTGCTCGTTTTCTTTCTTCATTTTATGACGAAATTACCGAAAAAAGGGACGAAAACAGATAATTTTATCGAAATTTCTATTTTTTTCCTCAATTTACTCGTTTTTTTCTTCATTTTATGACGAAATTACCGAAAAAAGGGATAAAAACGGATAATTTTAGCGAAATCTTTATTTTTTTTGCTCAATTTACTCGTTTTTCTTCATCATTTTATCACTAAATTACCGAAAAAAGGGACGAAAATGATAATTTTAGCGTAATTTCTATTTTTTCCTCTATTTACTCGTTTTTTTTTCCTCATTTAATGTCAAAATTACCGAAAAAAGGGACGAAAACGGATAATTTTTTCGAAATTTTTATTTTTTTCCTCAAATTACTCGTTTATCTTCATCATTCTATCATTAAATTACCGAAAAAAGGGACGAAAACGGATAATTTTAGCGAAATTTTAATTTTTTTTACTCAAATTACTCTTTTTCTTCATCATTTTATCACGAAATTACCGAAAAAAGGGACGAAAACGGATAATTTTTTCGAAATTTTAATTTTTTCCTCAATTTATGACGAAATTACCAAAAAAGGGACGGTAACGGATAATTTTTTCGAAATTTTAATTTTTTCCTCAATTTATGACGAAATTACCAAAAAAGGGACGGTAACGGATAATTTTTTCGAAATTTTTATTTTTTTCCTCATTTCATGACGAAATTACCGAAAAAAGGGATAAAAACGGATAATTTTAGTGAAATTTTTATTTTTTTCCTCAATTTACTCGTTTTTCTTCATCATTCTATCATTATATTACCGAAAAAAGGGACGAAAACGGATAATTTTATCGAAATTCTTATTTTTTTCCTCTATTTACTCGTTTTTTTTCCTCATTTCATGACAAAATTTCCGAAAAAAGGGACGATAACGGATAATTTTAGCGAAATTTCTATTTTTTCCTGTATTTGCTCGTTTTTTTTTCTTCATTTTATGACGAAATTTCCGAAAAAAGGGACGAAAACCAATAATTTTAGTGAAATTTCTATTTTTTTCCTCTATTTGCTCGTTTTTTTTCATCATTTTATCAAGAAATTACCGAAAAAAGGGACGAAAACGGATAATTTTACCGAAATTTCTATTTTTTCCTCTATTTAATCGTTTTTTTCCTCATTTTATGTCGAAATTACCGAAAAAAGGGACGAAAACGGATAATTTTACCGAAATTTCTATTTTTTCCTCTATTTACTCGTTTTTTTCCTCATTTTATGTCGAAATTACCGAAAAAAGGGACGAAAACGGATAATTTTAGCGAAATTTTTATTTTTTTCCTCAATTTACTCGTTTATCTTCATCATTCTATCATTAAATTACCGAAAAAAGGGACGAAAACGGATAATTTTATCGAAATTTTTATTTTTTTCCTGTATTTACTCTTTTTTTTTCCTCATTTCATGACGAAATTACCAAAAAAAGGGTCGAAAACGGATAATTTTAGCGAAATTTCTATTTTTTTCCTCAATTTACTCGTTTTTTTCTTCATTTTATGACGAAATTACCGAAAAAAGGGATGAAAACGCTAATTTTAGCGAAATTTTTATTTTTTTTTGCTCAATTTACTCGTTTTTCTTCATCAATTTATCACTAAATTACCGAAAAAAGGGACGAAAACGGATAATTTTTTCGAAATTTTAATTTTTTCCTCAATTTATGACGATATTACCAAAAAGGGACGGTAACGGATAATTTTAGCGAATTTTTTTTTTTCCTTAAATTTACTCGTTTTTCTTCATCATTTTATCACTAAATTACCGAAAAAAGGGACGAAAACGGATAATTTTAGCGTAATTTCTATTTTTTCCTGTATTTACTCTTTTTTTTCCTCATTTCATGACGAAATTACCGAAAAAAGGGACGATAATGGAATATTTTAGCGAAATTCCTATTTTTTTCCTCAATTTACTCGTTTTTTTCTTCATTTTATCACTAAATTACCGAAAAAAGGGACGAAAACAGATAATTTTAGCGTAATTTCTATTTTTTCCTGTATTTACCCTTTTTTTTTCCTCATTTCATGACGAAATTACCGAAAAAAGGGACGATAATGGAATATTTTAGCGAAATTTCTATTTTTTTCCTCAATTTACTCGTTTTTTTCTTCATTTTATCACTAAATTACCGAAAAAAGGGACGAAAACGGATAATTTTAGCGTAATTTCTATTTTTTTCCCTATTTACTCGTTTTTTTTTCCTCATTTTATGTCAAAATTACCGAAAAAAGGGACGAAAACGGAAAATTTTAGCGAAATTTTAATTTTTTTTACTCAATTTACTCTTTTTCTTCATCATTTTATCACGAAATTACCGAAAAAAGGGACGAAAACGGATAATTTTTTCGAAATTTTTATTTTTTCCTTCAATTTACTCCTTTTTTTTCCTCATTTTATGACGAAATTACCAAAAAAGGGACGGTAACGGATAATTTTAGCGAAGTTTTTATTTTTTCCTTTAATTTACTCCTTTTTTTTCCACATTTTATGACGGAATTACCGAAAAAAGGGACGAAAACGGATAATTTTAGCAAAATTTCTATTTTTTCCTCTATTAACTCGTTTTTTTTCCTCATTTTATGTCGAAATTACCGAAAAAAGGGACGAAAACGGATAATTTTAGCGTAATTTCTATTTTTTCCTGTATTTGCTCGTTTTTTTTCATCATTTTATCAAGAAATTACCGAAAAAAGGGACGAAAACGGATAATTTTACCGAAATTTCTATTTTTTCCTCTATTTACTCGTTTTTTTCCTCATTTTATGTCGAAATTACCGAAAAAAGGGACGAAAACGGATAATTTTACCGAAATTTCTATTTTTTCCTCTATTTACTCGTTTTTTTCCTCATTTTATGTCGAAATTACCGAAAAAAGGGACGAAAACGGATAATTTTAGTGAAATTTTTATTTTTTTCCTCAATTTACTCGTTTATCTTCATCATTCTATCATTAAATTACCGAAAAAAGGGACGAAAACGGATAATTTTATCGAAATTTTTATTTTTTTCCTGTATTTACTCTTTTTTTTCCTCATTTCATGACGAAATTACCGAAAAAAGGGTCGAAAACGGACAATTTTAGCGAAATTTCTATTTTTTTCCTCAATTTACTCGTTTTTTTCTTCATTTTATGACGAAATTACCGAAAAAAGGGATGAAAACGCTAATTTTAGCGAAATTTTTATTTTTTTTTGCTCAATTTACTTGTTTTTCTTCATCATTTTATCACTAAATTACCGAAAAAAGGGACGAAAACGGATAATTTTTTCGAAATTTTAATTTTTTCCTCAATTTATGACGAAATTACCAAAAAGGGACGGTAACGGATAATTTTAGCGAAATTTTTTTTTTCCTTCAATTTACTCGTTTTTCTTCATCATTTTATCACTAAATTACCGAAAAAAGGGACGAAAACGGATAACTTTAGCGTAATTTCTATTTTTTCCTGTATTTACTCTTTTTTTTCCTCATTTCATGACGAAATTACCGAAAAAAGGGACGATAACGGATAATTTTTGCGTAATTTCTATTTTTTCCCCTATTTACTCGTTTTTTTTTTCCTCATTTTATGTCAAAATTACCGAAAAAAGGGACGAAAACGGATAATTTTTTCGAAATTTTTATTTTTTTCCTCAATTTATGACGAAATTACCAAAAAAGGGACGGTAACGGATAATTTTTTCGAAATTTCTATTTTTTTCATCTATTTGCTCGTTTTCTTTCTTCATTTTATGACGAAATTACCGAAAAAAGGGACGAAAACAGATAATTTTATCGAAATTTCTATTTTTTTCCTCAATTTACCTGTTTTTTTCTTCATTTTATGACGAAATTACCGAAAAAAGGGATAAAAACGGATAATTTTAGCGAAATCTTTATTTTTTTTGCTCAATTTACTCGTTTTTCTTCATCATTTTATCACTAAATTACCGAAAAAAGGGACGAAAATGATAATTTTAGCGTAATTTCTATTTTTTCCTCTATTTACTCGTTTTTTTTTCCTCATTTAATGTCAAAATTACCGAAAAAAGGGACGAAAACGGATAATTTTTTCGAAATTTTTATTTTTTTCCTCAAATTACTCGTTTATCTTCATCATTCTATCATTAAATTACCGAAAAAAGGGACGAAAACGGATAATTTTAGCGAAATTTTAATTTTTTTTACTCAAATTACTCTTTTTCTTCATCATTTTATCACGAAATTACCGAAAAAAGGGACGAAAACGGATAATTTTTTCGAAATTTTAATTTTTTCCTCAATTTATGACGAAATTACCAAAAAAGGGACGGTAACGGATAATTTTTTCGAAATTTTTATTTTTTTCCTCATTTCATGACGAAATTACCAAAAAAAGGGTTGAAAACGGATAATTTTAGCGAAATTTCTATTTTTTTCATCTATTTGCTCGTTTTCTTTCTTCATTTTATGACGAAATTACCGAAAAAAGGGACGAAAACAGATAATTTTATCGAAATTTCTATTTTTTTCCTGTATTTACTCTTTTTTTTTCCTCATTTCATGACGAAATTACCGAAAAAAGGGATAAAAACGGATAATTTTAGTGAAATTTTTATTTTTTTCCTCAATTTACTCGTTTTTCTTCATCATTCTATCATTATATTACCGAAAAAAGGGACGAAAACGGATAATTTTATCGAAATTCTTATTTTTTTCCTCTATTTACTCGTTTTTTTTCCTCATTTCATGACAAAATTTCCGAAAAAAGGGACGATAACGGATAATTTTAGCGAAATTTCTATTTTTTCCTGTATTTGCTCGTTTTTTTTTCTTCATTTTATGACGAAATTTCCGAAAAAAGGGACGAAAACCAATAATTTTAGTGAAATTTCTATTTTTTTCCTCTATTTGCTCGTTTTTTTTCATCATTTTATCAAGAAATTACCGAAAAAAGGGACGAAAACGGATAATTTTACCGAAATTTCTATTTTTTCCTCTATTTAATCGTTTTTTTCCTCATTTTATGTCGAAATTACCGAAAAAAGGGACGAAAACGGATAATTTTACCGAAATTTCTATTTTTTCCTCTATTTACTCGTTTTTTTCCTCATTTTATGTCGAAATTACCGAAAAAAGGGACGAAAACGGATAATTTTAGCGAAATTTTTATTTTTTTCCTCAATTTACTCGTTTATCTTCATCATTCTATCATTAAATTACCGAAAAAAGGGACGAAAACGGATAATTTTATCGAAATTTTTATTTTTTTCCTGTATTTACTCTTTTTTTTCCTCATTTCATGACGAAATTACCAAAAAAAGGGTCGAAAACGGATAATTTTAGCGAAATTTCTATTTTTTTCCTCAATTTACTCGTTTTTTTCTTCATTTTATGACGAAATTACCGAAAAAAGGGATGAAAACGCTAATTTTAGCGAAATTTTTATTTTTTTTTGCTCAATTTACTCGTTTTTCTTCATCAATTTATCACTAAATTACCGAAAAAAGGGACGAAAACGGATAATTTTTTCGAAATTTTAATTTTTTCCTCAATTTATGACGATATTACCAAAAAGGGACGGTAACGGATAATTTTAGCGAATTTTTTTTTTTCCTTAAATTTACTCGTTTTTCTTCATCATTTTATCACTAAATTACCGAAAAAAGGGACGAAAACGGATAATTTTAGCGTAATTTCTATTTTTTCCTGTATTTACTCTTTTTTTTCCTCATTTCATGACGAAATTACCGAAAAAAGGGACGATAATGGAATATTTTAGCGAAATTCCTATTTTTTTCCTCAATTTACTCGTTTTTTTCTTCATTTTATCACTAAATTACCGAAAAAAGGGACGAAAACGGATAATTTTAGCGTAATTTCTATTTTTTCCTGTATTTACCCTTTTTTTTTCCTCATTTCATGACGAAATTACCGAAAAAAGGGACGATAATGGAATATTTTAGCGAAATTTCTATTTTTTTCCTCAATTTACTCGTTTTTTTCTTCATTTTATCACTAAATTACCGAAAAAAGGGACGAAAACGGATAATTTTAGCGTAATTTCTATTTTTTTCCCTATTTACTCGTTTTTTTTTCCTCATTTTATGTCAAAATTACCGAAAAAAGGGACGAAAACGGATAATTTTAGCGAAATTTTAATTTTTTTTACTCAATTTACTCTTTTTCTTCATCATTTTATCACGAAATTACCGAAAAAAGGGACGAAAACGGATAATTTTTTCGAAATTTTTATTTTTTCCTTCAATTTACTCCTTTTTTTTCCTCATTTTATGACGAAATTACCAAAAAAGGGACGGTAACGGATAATTTTAGCGAAGTTTTTATTTTTTCCTTTAATTTACTCCTTTTTTTTCCACATTTTATGACGGAATTACCGAAAAAAGGGACGAAAACGGATAATTTTAGCAAAATTTCTATTTTTTCCTCTATTAACTCGTTTTTTTTCCTCATTTTATGTCGAAATTACCGAAAAAAGGGACGAAAACGGATAATTTTAGCGTAATTTCTATTTTTTCCTGTATTTACTCTTTTTTTTCCTCATTTCATGACGAAATTACCGAAAAAAGGGACGATAATGGAATATTTTAGCGAAATTTCTATTTTTTTCCTCAATTTACTCGTTTTTTTCTTCATTTTATCACTAAATTACCGAAAAAAGGGACGAAAACGGATAATTTTAGCGTAATTTCTATTTTTTTCCCTATTTACTCGTTTTTTTTTCCTCATTTTATGTCAAAATTACCGAAAAAAGGGACGAAAACGGATAATTTTAGCGAAATTTTAATTTTTTTTACTCAATTTACTCTTTTTCTTCATCATTTTATCACGAAATTACCGAAAAAAGGGACGAAAACGGATAATTTTAGCGAAGTTTTTATTTTTTCCTTCAATTTACTCCTTTTTTTTCCTCATTTTATGACGAAATTACCAAAAAAGGGACGGTAACGGATAATTTTAGCGAAGTTTTTATTTTTTCCTTTAATTTACTCCTTTTTTTTCCACATTTTATGACGGAATTACCGAAAAAAGGGACGAAAACGGATAGTTTTAGCAAAATTTCTATTTTTTCCTCTATTAACTCGTTTTTTTTCCTCATTTTATGTCGAAATTACCGAAAAAAGGGACGAAAACGGATAATTTTAGCGAATTTTTTATTTTTTTCCTTAATTTACTCGTTTTTCTTCATCATTTTATCACGAAATTACCGAAAAAAGGGACGAAAACGGATAATTTTAACGAAATTTCTATTTTTTTCCTCTATTTACTCGATTTTTTTCCACATTTTATGACGAAATTACCGAATAATAGGACGAAAACGGATAATTTTAGCGAAATTTTTATTTTTTTTTTGCTCAATTTACTCGTTTTTCTTCATCATTTCATCACTAAATTACCGAAAAAAGGGACGAAAACGTATAATTTTAGTGAAATTTCTATTTTTTTCCTCTATTTGCTCGTTTTTTTCATCATTTTATCAAGAAATTACCGAAAAAAGGGACGAAAACGGATAATTTTACCGAAATTTCTATTTTTTCCTCTATTTACTCGTTTTTTTCCTCATTTTATGTCGAAATTACCGAAAAAAGGGACGAAAACGGATAATTTTATCAAAATTTTTATTTTTTTCCTCTATTTACTCGTTTTATTCCTCATTTCATGACGAAATTACCGAAAAAAGGGACGGAAACGGATAATTTTAGCGAATTTTTTATTTTTTTCCTTAATTAACTCGTTTTTCTTCCTCATTTCATTACGAAATTACCGAGAAAAGGGACGAAAACAGATAATTTTAGCGAAATTTCTATTTTTTTCCTCAATTTACTCGTTTTTTTCTTCATTTTATGACGGAATAACCGAAAAAAGATATGTTAACGGATAATTTTAGCGAAGTTTTTATTTTTTCCTTCAATTAAATCGTTTTTTTCCTCATTTTATGACGGAATTACCAAAAAAGGGACGAAAACGGATAATTTTAGCAAAATTTCTATTTTTTCCTCTATTAACTCTTTTTTTTTCCTCATTTTATGTCGAAATTACCAAAAAAAGGGACGAAAACGGATAATTTTAGTGAAATTTCTATTTTTTTCCTCTATTTGCTCGTTTTTTTTCATCATTTTATCAAGAAATTACCGAAAAAAGGGACGAAAACGGATAATTTTACCGAAATTTCTATTTTTTCCTCTATTTAATCGTTTTTTTCCTCATTTTATGTCGAAATTACCGAAAAAAGGGACGAAAACGGATAATTTACCGAAAATTCTATTTTTTCCTCTATTTACTCGTTTTTTTCCTCATTTTATGTCGAAATTACCGAAAAAAGGGACGAAAACGGATAATTTTAGCGAAATTTTTATTTTTTTCCTCAATTTACTCGTTTATCTTCATCATTCTATCATTAAATTACCGAAAAAAGGGACGAAAACGGATAATTTTATCGAAATTTTTATTTTTTTCCTGTATTTACTCTTTTTTTTTCCTCATTTCATGACGAAATTACCAAAAAAAGGGTCGAAAACGGATAATTTTAGCGAAATTTCTATTTTTTTCCTCAATTTACTCGTTTTTTTCTTCATTTTATGACGAAATTACCGAAAAAAGGGATGAAAACGCTAATTTTAGCGAAATTTTTATTTTTTTTTGCTCAATTTACTCGTTTTTCTTCATCATTTTATCACTAAATTACCGAAAAAAGGGACGAAAACGGATAATTTTTTCGAAATTTTAATTTTTTCCTCAATTTATGACGAAATTACCAAAAAGGGACGGTAACGGATAATTTTAGCGAATTTTTTTTTTTCCTTCAATTTACTCGTTTTTCTTCATCATTTTATCACTAAATTACCGAAAAAAGGGACGAAAACGGATAATTTTAGCGTAATTTCTATTTTTTCCTGTATTTACTCTTTTTTTTCGTCATTTCATGACGAAATTACCGAAAAAAGGGACGATAATGGAATATTTTAGCGAAATTTCTATTTTTTTCCTCAATTTACTCGTTTTTTTCTTCATTTTATCACTAAATTACCGAAAAAAGGGACGAAAACGGATAATTATAGCGTAATTTCTATTTTTTCCCCTATTTACTCGTTTTTTTTCCTCATTTTATGTCAAAATTACCGAAAAAAGGGACGAAAACGGATAATTTTAGCGAAATTTTAATTTTTTTTACTCAATTTACTCTTTTTCTTCATCATTTTATCACGAAATTACCGAAAAAAGGGACGAAAACGGATAATTTTTTCGAAATTTTTATTTTTTCCTTCAATTTACTCCTTTTTTTTCCTCATTTTATGACGAAATTACCAAAAAAGGGACGGTAACGGATAATTTTAGCGAAGTTTTTATTTTTTCCTTTAATTTACTCCTTTTTTTTCCACATTTTATGACGGAATTACCGAAAAAAGGGACGAAAACGGATAATTTTAGCAAAATTTCTATTTTTTCCTCTATTAACTCGTTTTTTTTCCTCATTTTATGTCGAAATTACCGAAAAAAGGGACGAAAACGGATAATTTTAGCGTAATTTCTATTTTTTCCTGTATTTACTCTTTTTTTTCCTCATTTCATGACGAAATTACCGAAAAAAGGGACGATAATGGAATATTTTAGCGAAATTTCTATTTTTTTCCTCAATTTACTCGTTTTTTTCTTCATTTTATCACTAAATTACCGAAAAAAGGGACGAAAACGGATAATTTTAGCGTAATTTCTATTTTTTCCCCTATTTACTCGTTTTTTTTTCCTCATTTTATGTCAAAATTACCGAAAAAAGGGACGAAAACGGATAATTTTAGCGAAATTTTAATTTTTTTTACTCAATTTACTCTTTTTCTTCATCATTTTATCACGAAATTACCGAAAAAAGGGACGAAAACGGATAATTTTAGCGAAGTTTTTATTTTTCCTTCAATTTACTCCTTTTTTTTCCTCATTTTATGACGAAATTACCAAAAAAGGGACGGTAACGGATAATTTTAGCGAAGTTTTTATTTTTTCCTTTAATTTACTCCTTTTTTTTCCACATTTTATGACGGAATTACCGAAAAAAGGGACGAAAACGGATAATTTTAGCAAAATTTCTATTTTTTCCTCTATTAACTCGTTTTTTTTCCTCATTTTATGTCGAAATTACCGAAAAAAGGGACGAAAACGGATAATTTTAGCGAATTTTTTATTTTTTTCCTTAATTTACTCGTTTTTCTTCATCATTTTATCACGAAATTACCGAAAAAAGGGACGAAAACGGATAATTTTAACGAAATTTCTATTTTTTTCCTCTATTTACTCGATTTTTTTCCACATTTTATGACGAAATTACCGAATAATGGGACGAAAACGGATAATTTTAGCGAAATTTTTATTTTTTTTTTGCTCAATTTACTCGTTTTTCTTCATCATTTCATCACTAAATTACCGAAAAAAGGGACGAAAACGTATAATTTTAGTGAAATTTCTATTTTTTTCCTCTATTTGCTCGTTTTTTTCATCATTTTATCAAGAAATTACCGAAAAAAGGGACGAAAACGGATAATTTTACCGAAATTTCTATTTTTTCCTCTATTTACTCGTTTTTTTCCTCATTTTATGTCGAAATTACCGAAAAAAGGGACGAAAACGGATAATTTTAGCGAAATTTCTATTTTTTTCCTCAATTTACTCGTTTTTTTCTTCATTTTATGACGAAATTACCGAAAAAAGGGATGAAAACGCTAATTTTAGCGAAATTTTTATTTTTTTTTGCTCAATTTACTCGTTTTTCTTCATCAATTTATCACTAAATTACCGAAAAAAGGGACGAAAACGGATAATTTTTTCGAAATTTTAATTTTTTCCTCAATTTATGACGATATTACCAAAAAGGGACGGTAACGGATAATTTTAGCGAATTTTTTTTTTTCCTTAAATTTACTCGTTTTTCTTCATCATTTTATCACTAAATTACCGAAAAAAGGGACGAAAACGGATAATTTTAGCGTAATTTCTATTTTTTCCTGTATTTACTCTTTTTTTTCCTCATTTCATGACGAAATTACCGAAAAAAGGGACGATAATGGAATATTTTAGCGAAATTCCTATTTTTTTCCTCAATTTACTCGTTTTTTTCTTCATTTTATCACTAAATTACCGAAAAAAGGGACGAAAACGGATAATTTTAGCGTAATTTCTATTTTTTCCCCTATTTACTCGTTTTTTTTTCCTCATTTTATGTCAAAATTACCGAAAAAAGGGACGAAAACGGATAATTTTAGCGAAATTTTAATTTTTTTTACTCAATTTACTCTTTTTCTTCATCATTTTATCACGAAATTACCGAAAAAAGGGACGAAAACGGATAATATTTTCGAAATTTTTATTTTTTCCTTCAATTTACTCCTTTTTTTTCCTCATTTTATGACGAAATTACCAAAAAAGGGACGGTAACGGATAATTTTAGCGAAGTTTTTATTTTTTCCTTTAATTTACTCCTTTTTTTTCCACATTTTATGACGGAATTACCGAAAAAAGGGACGAAAACGGATAATTTTAGCAAAATTTCTATTTTTTCCTCTATTAACTCGTTTTTTTTCCTCATTTTATGTCGAAATTACCGAAAAAAGGGACGAAAACGGATAATTTTAGCGTAATTTCTATTTTTTCCTGTATTTACTCTTTTTTTTCCTCATTTCATGACGAAATTACCGAAAAAAGGGACGATAATGGAATATTTTAGCGAAATTTCTATTTTTTTCCTCAATTTACTCGTTTTTTTCTTCATTTTATCACTAAATTACCGAAAAAAGGGACGAAAACGGATAATTTTAGCGTAATTTCTATTTTTTTCCCTATTTACTCGTTTTTTTTTCCTCATTTTATGTCAAAATTACCGAAAAAAGGGACGAAAACGGATAATTTTAGCGAAATTTTAATTTTTTTTACTCAATTTACTCTTTTTCTTCATCATTTTATCACGAAATTACCGAAAAAAGGGACGAAAACGGATAATTTTAGCGAAGTTTTTATTTTTTCCTTCAATTTACTCCTTTTTTTTCCTCATTTTATGACGAAATTACCAAAAAAGGGACGGTAACGGATAATTTTAGCGAAGTTTTTATTTTTTCCTTTAATTTACTCCTTTTTTTTCCACATTTTATGACGGAATTACCGAAAAAAGGGACGAAAACGGATAATTTTAGCAAAATTTCTATTTTTTCCTCTATTAACTCGTTTTTTTTCCTCATTTTATGTCGAAATTACCGAAAAAAGGGACGAAAACGGATAATTTTAGCGAATTTTTTATTTTTTTCCTTAATTTACTCGTTTTTCTTCATCATTTTATCACGAAATTACCGAAAAAAGGGACGAAAACGGATAATTTTAACGAAATTTCTATTTTTTTCCTCTATTTACTCGATTTTTTTCCACATTTTATGACGAAATTACCGAATAATGGGACGAAAACGGATAATTTTAGCGAAATTTTTATTTTTTTTTTGCTCAATTTACTCGTTTTTCTTCATCATTTCATCACTAAATTACCGAAAAAAGGGACGAAAACGTATAATTTTAGTGAAATTTCTATTTTTTTCCTCTATTTGCTCGTTTTTTTCATCATTTTATCAAGAAATTACCGAAAAAAGGGACGAAAACGGATAATTTTACCGAAATTTCTATTTTTTCCTCTATTTACTCGTTTTTTTCCTCATTTTATGTCGAAATTACCGAAAAAAGGGACGAAAACGGATAATTTTATCGAAATTTTTATTTTTTTCCTCTATTTACTCGTTTTATTCCTCATTTCATGACGAAATTACCGAAAAAAGGGACGAAAACGGATAATTTTAGCGAATTTTTTATTTTTTTCCTTAATTAACTCGTTTTTCTTCCTCATTTCATTACGAAATTACCGAGAAAAGGGACGAAAACAGATAATTTTTGCGAAATTTCTATTTTTTTCCTCAATTTACTCGTTTTTTTCTTCATTTTATGACGAAATTACCGAAAAAAGGGACAAAAACGCATAATTTTAGCGAAATTTTTATTTTTTTCCTCAATTTACTCGTTTTTCTTCATCATTTTATCACTAAATTACCGAAAAAAGGGACGAAATAGGATAATTTTAGCGTAATTTCTATTTTTTCGTCTATTTACTCATTCTTTTCCTCATTTTATGTCAAAATTACCGAAAAAAGGGACGAAAACGGATAATTTTAGCGAAATTTTAATTTTTTTTACTCAATTTACTCGTTTTTTTCCTCATTTTATGTCGAAATTACAAAAAAAAGGACGGTAACGGATAATTTTAGCGAAATTTTTATTTTTTCCTTCAATTTACTCGTTTTTTTCCTCATTTTATGACGGAATTACCGAAAAAAGATATGTTAACGGATAATTTTAGCGAAGTTTTTATTTTTTCCTTCAATTAAATCGTTTTTTTCCTCATTTTATGACGGAATTACCAAAAAAGGGACGAAAACGGATAATTTTAGCAAAATTTCTATTTTTTCCTTTATTAACTCTTTTTTTTCCTCATTTTATGTCGAAATTACCAAAAAAAGGGACGAAAACGGATAATTTCATCAAAATTTTTATTTTTTTCCTCTATTTACTCGTTTTTTTTCATCATTTTATCAAGAAATTTCCGAAAAAAGGGACGAAAACGGATAATTTTAGTGAAATTTCTATTTTTTTCCTCTATTTGCTCGTTTTTTTTCATCATTTTATCAAGAAATTACCGAAAAAAGGGACGAAAACGGATAATTTTACCGAAATTTCTATTTTTTCCTCTATTTAATCGTTTTTTTCCTCATTTTATGTCGAAATTACCGAAAAAAGGGACGAAAACGGATAATTTACCGAAATTTCTATTTTTTCCTCTATTTACTCGTTTTTTTCCTCATTTTATGTCGAAATTACCGAAAAAAGGGACGAAAACGGATAATTTTAGCGAAATTTTTATTTTTTTCCTCAATTTACTCGTTTATCTTCATCATTCTATCATTAAATTACCGAAAAAAGGGACGAAAACGGATAATTTTATCGAAATTTTTATTTTTTTCCTGTTTTTACTCTTTTTTTTCCTCATTTCATGACGAAATTACCAAAAAAAGGGTCGAAAACGGATAATTTTAGCGAAATTTCTATTTTTTTCCTCAATTTACTCGTTTTTTTCTTCATTTTATGACGAAATTACCGAAAAAAGGGATGAAAACGCTAATTTTAGCGAAATTTTTATTTTTTTTGCTCAATTTACTCGTTTTTCTTCATCATTTTATCACTAAATTACCGAAAAAAGGGACGAAAACGGATAATTTTTTCGAAATTTTAATTTTTTCCTCAATTTATGACGAAATTACCAAAAAGGGACGGTAACGGATAATTTTAGCGAATTTTTTTTTTTCCTTCAATTTACTCGTTTTTCTTCATCATTTTATCACTAAATTACCGAAAAAAGGGACGAAAACGGATAATTTTAGCGTAATTTCTATTTTTTCCTGTATTTACTCTTTTTTTTCGTCATTTCATGACGAAATTACCGAAAAAAGGGACGATAATGGAATATTTTAGCGAAATTTCTATTTTTTTCCTCAATTTACTCGTTTTTTTCTTCATTTTATCACTAAATTACCGAAAAAAGGGACGAAAACGGATAATTTTAGCGTAATTTCTATTTTTTCCCCTATTTACTCGTTTTTTTTTCCTCATTTTATGTCAAAATTACCGAAAAAAGGGACGAAAACGGATAATTTTTTCGAAATTTTTATTTTTTCCTTCAATTTACTCCTTTTTTTTCCTCATTTTATGACGAAATTACCAAAAAAGGGACGGTAACGGATAATTTTAGCGAAGTTTTTATTTTTTCCTTTAATTTACTCCTTTTTTTTCCACATTTTATGACGGAATTACCGAAAAAAGGGACGAAAACGGATAATTTTAGCAAAATTTCTATTTTTTCCTCTATTAACTTGTTTTTTTTCCTCATTTTATGTCGAAATTACCGAAAAAAGGGACGAAAACGGATAATTTTAGCGTAATTTCTATTTTTTCCTGTTTTTACTCTTTTTTTTCCTCATTTCATGACGAAATTACCGAAAAAAGGGACGATAATGGAATATTTTAGCGAAATTTCTATTTTTTTCCTCAATTTACTCGTTTTTTTCTTCATTTTATCACTAAATTACCGAAAAAAGGGACGAAAACGGATAATTTTAGCGTAATTTCTATTTTTTCCCCTATTTACTCGTTTTTTTTTCCTCATTTTATGTCAAAATTACCGAAAAAAGGGACGAAAACGGATAATTTTAGCGAAATTTTAATTTTTTTTACTCAATTTACTCTTTTTCTTCATCATTTTATCACGAAATTACCGAAAAAAGGGACGAAAACGCATAATTTTAGCGAAGTTTTTATTTTTCCTTCAATTTACTCCTTTTTTTTCCTCATTTTATGACGAAATTACCAAAAAAGGGACGGTAACGGATAATTTTAGCGAAGTTTTTATTTTTTCCTTTAATTTACTCCTTTTTTTTCCACATTTTATGACGGAATTACCGAAAAAAGGGACGAAAACGGATAATTTTAGCAAAATTTCTATTTTTTCCTCTATTAACTCGTTTTTTTTCCTCATTTTATGTCGAAATTACCGAAAAAAGGGACGAAAACGGATAATTTTAGCGAATTTTTTATTTTTTTCCTTAATTTACTCGTTTTTCTTCATCATTTTATCACGAAATTACCGAAAAAAGGGACGAAAACGGATAATTTTAACGAAATTTCTATTTTTTTCCTCTATTTACTCGATTTTTTTCCACATTTTATGACGAAATTACCGAATAATGGGACGAAAACGGATAATTTTAGCGAAATTTTTATTTTTTTTTTGCTCAATTTACTCGTTTTTCTTCATCATTTCATCACTAAATTACCGAAAAAAGGGACGAAAACGTATAATTTTAGTGAAATTTCTATTTTTTTCCTCTATTTGCTCGTTTTTTTCATCATTTTATCAAGAAATTACCGAAAAAAGGGACGAAAACGGATAATTTTACCGAAATTTCTATTTTTTCCTCTATTTACTCGTTTTTTTCCTCATTTTATGTCGAAATTACCGAAAAAAGGGACGAAAACGGATAATTTTATCGAAATTTTTATTTTTTTCCTCTATTTACTCGTTTTATTCCTCATTTCATGACGAAATTACCGAAAAAAGGGACGAAAACGGATAATTTTAGCGAATTTTTTATTTTTTTCCTTAATTAACTCGTTTTTCTTCCTCATTTCATTACGAAATTACCGAGAAAAGGGACGAAAACGGATAATTTTAGCGAAATTTCTATTTTTTTCCCCAATTTACTCGTTTTTTTCTTCATTTTATGACGAAATTACCGAAAAAAGGGACAAAAACGCATAATTTTAGCGAAATTTTTATTTTTTTCCTCAATTTACTCGTTTTTCTTCATCATTTTATCACTAAATTACCGAAAAAAGGAACGAAAAAGGATAATTTTAGCGTAATTTCTATTTTTTCCTCTATTTACTCATTCTTTTCCTCATTTTATGTCAAAATTACCGAAAAAAGGGACGAAAACGGATAATTTTAGCGAAATTTTAATTTTTTTTACTCAATTTACGCGTTTTTTTCCTCATTTTATGACGAAATTACAAAAAAAAGGACGGTAACGGATAATTTTAGCGAAATTTTTATTTTTACCTTCAATTTACTCGTTTTTTTCCTCATTTTATGACGGAATTACCGAAAAAAGATATGTTAACGGATAATTTTAGCGAAGTTTTTATTTTTTCCTTCAATTAAATCGTTTTTTTCCATATTTTATGACGGAATTACAAAAAGGGACGAAAACGGAGAATTTTAGCAAAATTTCTATTTTTTCCTCTATTAACTCTTTTTTTTTCCTCATTTTATGTCGAAATTACCAAAAAAAGGGACGAAAACGGATAATTTTATCAAAATTTTTATTTTTTTCCTCTATTTACTCGTTTTTTTTCCTCATTTCCTGACGAAATTACCGAAAAAAGGGACGCAAACGGATAATTTTACCGAAATTTCTATTTTTTCCTCTATTTACTGGTTTTTTTCCTCATTTTATGTCGAAATTACCGAAAAAAAGGACTAAAACGGATAATTTTATCGAAATTTTTATTTTTTTCCTCTATTTACTCGTTTTTTTCCTCATTTCATGATGAAATTACCGAAAAAAGGGACGAAAACGGATAATTTTAGCGAAATTTCTATTTTTTCCTCTATTTACTCGTTTTTTTTCCTCATTTTATGTCGAAATTACCAAAAAAAGGGACGAAAACGGATAATTTTATCAAAATTTTTATTTTTTTCCTCTATTTACTCGTTTTTTTTCATCATTCTATCATTAAATTACCGAAAAAAGAGACGAAAACGGATAATTTTATCGAAATTTTTATTTTTTTCCTCTATTTACTCGTTTTTTTTCCTCATTTCATGACGAAATAACCGAAAAAAGTGACGATAACGGATAATTTTAGCGAAATTTCTATTTTTTCCTCTATTTGCTCGTTTTTTTTTTCTTCATTTTATGACGAAATTACCGAAAAAAGGGACGAAAACGAATAATTTTAATGAAATTTCTATTTTTTTCCTCTATTTGCTCGTTTTTTTCATCATTTTATCAAGAAATTACCGAAAAAAGGGACGAAAACGGATAATTTTACCGAAATTTCTATTTTTTCCTCTATTTACTCGTTTTTTTCCTCATTTTATGTCGAAATTACCGAAAAAAGGGACGAAAACGGATAATTTTACCGAAATTTCTATTTTTTCCTCTATTTACTCGTTTTTTTCCTCATTTTATGTCGAAATTACCGAAAAAAGGGACGAAAACGGATAATTTTATCGAAATTTTTATTTTTTTCCTTATTTACTCTTTTCTTTCTCATTTCATGACGAAATTACCGAAAAAAGGGTCGAAAACGGATAATTTTAGCGAAATTTCTATTTTTTTCCTCAATTTACTCGTTTTTTTCTTCATTTTATGACGAAATTACCGAAAAAAGGGATGAAAACACATAATTTTAGCGAAATTTTTATTTTTTTGCTCAATTTACTCGTTTTTCTTCATCATTTTATCACTAAATTACCGAAAAAAGGGACGAAAACGGATAATTTTTTCGAAATTTTAATTTTTTCCTCAATTTATGACGAAATTACCAAAAAAGGGACGGTAACGGATAATTTTAGCGAAATTTTTTTTTTCCTTCAATTTACTCGTTTTTCCTCATCATTTTATCACTAAATTACCGAAAAAAGGGAAGAAAACGGATAATTTTAGCGTAATTTCTTTTTTTTCCTGTATTTACTCTTTTTTTTCCTCATTTCATGACGAAATTACCGAAAAAAGGTACGATAACGGAATATTTTAGCGAAATTTCTATTTTTTTCCTCTATTTACTCGATTTTTTTGGACATTTTATGACGAAATTACCGAATAATGGGACGAAAACGGATAATTTTATCGAAATTTTTATTTTTTTCCTCATTTTATGACGAAATTACCAAAAAAGGGACGGTAACGGATAATTTTACCGAAATTTCTATTTTTTCCTCTATTTACTCGTTTTTTTCCTCATTTTATGTCGAAATTACCGGACAAAGGGACGAAAACGGATAATTATAGCGAAATTTCTATTTTTTTCCTCAATTTACTCGTTTTTTTCTTTATTTTATGACGAAATTACCGAAAAAAGGGATGAAAACGCATAATTTTAGCGAAATTTTTATTTTTTTTTGCTCAATTTACTCGTTTTTCTTCATCATTTTATCACTAAATTACCGAAAAAAGGGACGAAAACGGATAATTTTAGCGTAATTTCTGTTTTTTCCTCTATTTACTCGTTTTTTTTTCCTCATTTTATATAAAAATTACCGGAAAAAGGGACGAAAACGGATAATTTTAGCGAAATTTTAATTTTTTTTACTCAAATTACTCTTTTTCTTCATCATTTTATCACGAAATTACCGAAAAAAGGGACGAAAACGGATAATTTTTTCGAAATTTTAATTTTTTAATCAATTTATGACGAAATTACCAAAAAAGGGACGGTAACGGATAATTTTAGGGAAATTTTTTTTTTCCTTCAATTTACTCGTTTTTCTTCATCATTTTATCACTAAATTACCGAAAAAAGGGACGAAAACGGATAATTTTAGCGTAATTTCTATTTTTTCCTGTATTTACTCCTTTTTTTTCCTCATTTCATGACGAAATTACCGAAAAAAGGGACGATAACGGAATATTTTAGCGAAATTTATATTTTTTTCCTCTATTTACTCGATTTTTTTGGACATTTTATGACGAAATTACCGAATAATGGGACGAAAACGGATAATTTTATCGAAATTTTTATTTTTTTCCTCATTTTATGACGAAATTACCAAAAAAGGGACGGTAACGGATAATTTTAGCGAAGTTTTTATTTTTTCCTTCAATTTACTCGTTTTTTTTCCTCATTTTATGACGGAATTACCGAAAAAAGGGACGAAAACGGATAATTTTAGCAAAATTTCTATTTTTTCCTCTATTAACTCGTTTTTTTTCCTCATTTTATGTCGAAATTACCGAAAAAAGGGACGAAAACGGATAATTTTAGCAAATTTTTTTTTTTCCTTAATTAACTCGTTTTTCTTCATCATTTTATCACGAAATTACCAAAAAAAAGGGACGAAAACGGATAATTTTAACGAAATTTCTATTTTTTTCCTCTATTTACTCGATTTTTTTCCACATTTTATGACGAAATTACCGAATAATGGGACGAAAACGGATAATTTTAGCGAAATTTTTATTTTTTTTTGCTCAATTTACTCGTTTTTCTTTATCATTTTATCACTAAATTACCGAAAAAAGGGACGAAAATGGATAATTTTAGTGAAATTTCTATTTTTTTCCTCTATTTGCTCGTTTTTTTTCATCATTTTATCAAGAAATTACCGAAAAAAGGGACGAAAACGGATAATTATACCGAAATTTCTCTTTTTTCCTCTATTTACTCGTTTTTTTCCTCATTTTATGTCGAAATTACCGAAAAAATGGACGAAAACGGATAATTTTATCGAAATTTTTATTTTTTTCCTCTATTTACTCGTTTTATTCCTCATTTCATGACGAAATTACCGAAAAAAGGGACGAAAACGGATAATTTTAGCGAATTTTTTATTTTTTTCCTTAATTAACTCGTTTTTCTTCCTCATTTCATTACGAAATTTCCGAGAAAAGGGACGAAAACGGATAATTTTAGCGAAATTTCTATTTTTTTCCTCAATTTACTCGTTTTTTTCTTCATTTTATGACGAAATTACCGAAAAAAGGGACAAAAACGCATAATTATAGCGAAATTTTTATTTTTTTCCTCAATTTACTCGTTTTTCTTCATCATTTTATCACTAAATTACCGAAAAAAGGGACGAAAAAGGATAATTTTAGCGTAATTTCTATTTTTTCCTCTATTTACTCATTTTTTTTCCTCATTTTATGTCAAAATTACCGAAAAAAGGGACGAAAACGGATAATTTTAGCGAAATTTTAATTTTTTTTTCTCAATTTACGCGTTTTTTTCCTCATTTTATGACGAAATTACCAAAAAAAGGACGGTAACGGATAATATTAGCGAAATTTTTATTTTTTCCTTCAATTTACTCGTTTTTTTTCCTCATTTTATGACGGAATTACCGAAAAAAGGGACGTTAACGGATAATTTTAGCGAAGTTTTTATTTTTTCCTTCAATTTAATCGTTTTTTCCTCATTTTATGACGGAATTACCGAAAAAGGGACGAAAACGGATAATTTTAGCAAAATTTCTATTTTTTCCTCAATTAACTCGTTTTTTTTCCTCATTTTATGTCGAAATTATCAAAAAAAGGGACGAAAACGGATAATTTTATCAAAATTTTTATTTTTTTCCTCTATTTACTCGTTTTTTTTCCTCATTTCCTGACGAAATTACCGAAAAAAGGGACGCAAACGGATAATTTTACCGAAATTTCTATTTTTTCCTTCAATTTACTCGTTTTTTTTCCTCATTTTATGACGGAATTACCGAAAAAAGGGACGAAAATGGATAATTTTATCAAAATTTTTATTTTTTTCCTCTATTTACTCGTTTTTTTTTCCTCATTTCCTGACGAAATTACCGAAAAAAGGGACGCAAACGGATAATTTTACCAAAATTTTTATTTTTTCCTTCAATTTACTCGTTTTTTTTCCTCATTTTATGACGGAATTACCGAAAAAAGGGACGAAAACGGATAATTTTAGCAAAATTTCTATTTTTTCCTCTATTAACTCGTTTTTTTTCCTCATTTTATGTCGAAATTACCGAAAAAAGGGACGAAAACGGATAATTTTAGCAAATTTTTTTTTTTCCTTAATTAACTCGTTTTTCTTCATCATTTTATCACGAAATTACCAAAAAAAAGGGACGAAAACGGATAATTTTAACGAAATTTCTATTTTTTTCCTCTATTTACTCGATTTTTTTCCACATTTTATGACGAAATTACCGAATAATGGGACGAAAACGGATAATTTTAGCGAAATTTTTATTTTTTTTTGCTCAATTTACTCGTTTTTCTTTATCATTTTATCACTAAATTACCGAAAAAAGGGACGAAAATGGATAATTTTAGTGAAATTTCTATTTTTTTCCTCTATTTGCTCGTTTTTTTTCATCATTTTATCAAGAAATTACCGAAAAAAGGGACGAAAACGGATAATTATACCGAAATTTCTCTTTTTTCCTCTATTTACTCGTTTTTTTCCTCATTTTATGTCGAAATTACCGAAAAAATGGACGAAAACGGATAATTTTATCGAAATTTTTATTTTTTTCCTCTATTTACTCGTTTTATTCCTCATTTCATGACGAAATTACCGAAAAAAGGGACGAAAACGGATAATTTTAGCGAATTTTTTATTTTTTTCCTTAATTAACTCGTTTTTCTTCCTCATTTCATTACGAAATTTCCGAGAAAAGGGACGAAAACGGATAATTTTAGCGAAATTTCTATTTTTTTCCTCAATTTACTCGTTTTTTTCTTCATTTTATGACGAAATTACCGAAAAAAGGGACAAAAACGCATAATTATAGCGAAATTTTTATTTTTTTCCTCAATTTACTCGTTTTTCTTCATCATTTTATCACTAAATTACCGAAAAAAGGGACGAAAAAGGATAATTTTAGCGTAATTTCTATTTTTTCCTCTATTTACTCATTTTTTTTCCTCATTTTATGTCAAAATTACCGAAAAAAGGGACGAAAACGGATAATTTTAGCGAAATTTTAATTTTTTTTTCTCAATTTACGCGTTTTTTTCCTCATTTTATGACGAAATTACCAAAAAAAGGACGGTAACGGATAATATTAGCGAAATTTTTATTTTTTCCTTCAATTTACTCGTTTTTTTTCCTCATTTTATGACGGAATTACCGAAAAAAGGGACGTTAACGGATAATTTTAGCGAAGTTTTTATTTTTTCCTTCAATTTAATCGTTTTTTTCCTCATTTTATGACGGAATTACCGAAAAAGGGACGAAAACGGATAATTTTAGCAAAATTTCTATTTTTTCCTCAATTAACTCGTTTTTTTTCCTCATTTTATGTCGAAATTACCAAAAAAAGGGACGAAAACGGATAATTTTATCAAAATTTTTATTTTTTTCCTCTATTTACTCGTTTTTTTTTCCTCATTTCCTGACGAAATTACCGAAAAAAGGGACGCAAACGGATAATTTTACCGAAATTTCTATTTTTTCCTCTATTTACTCGTTTTTTTCCTCATTTTATGTCGAAATTACCGAAAAAACGGACTAAAACGGATAATTTTATCGAAATTTTTATTTTTTTCCTCTATCTACTCGTTTTTTCCTCATTTCATGACGAAATTACCGAAAAAAGGGACGAAAACGGATAATTTTAGCGAAATTTCTATTTTTTCCTCTATTTACTCGTTTTTTTCCTCATTTTATGACGAAATTACCGAAAAAAGGGACGAAAACGGATAATTTTAGTGAAATTTCTATTTTTTTCCTCTATTTGCTCGTTTTTTTTCATCATTTTATCAAGAAATTACCGAAAAAAGGGACGAAAACGGATAATTTTACCGAAATTTTTATTTTTTCCTCTATTTACTCGTTTTTTTCCTCATTTTATGTCGAAATTACCGAAAAAAGGGACGAAAACGGAATATTTTAGCGAAATTTCTATTTTTTCCTCTATTTACTCGTTTTTTTCCTCATTTTATGTCGAAATTACCGAAAAAAGGGACGAAAACGGATAATTTTAGCGAAATTTTTATTTTTTTCCTCAATTTACTCGTTTATCTTCATCATTCTATCATTAAATTACCGAAAAAAGGGTCGAAAACGGATAATTTTAGCGAAATTTCTATTTTTTTCCTCAATTTACTCGTTTTTTTCTTCATTTTAATGACGAAATTACCGAAAAAAGGGATGAAAACGCTAATTTTAGCGAAATTTTTATTTTTTTTTGCTCAATTTACTCGTTTTTCTTCATCATTTTATCACTAAATTACCCAAAAAAGGGACGAAAACGGATAATTTTAGCGTAATTTCTATTTTTTCCTCTATTTACTCGTTTTTTTTCCCTCATTTTATATAAAAATTATCGAAAAAAGGGACGAAAACGGATAATTTTAGCGAAATTTTAATTTTTTTTACTCAAATTACTCTTTTTCTTCATCATTTTATCACGAAATTACCGAAAAAAGGGACGAAAACGGATAATTTTTTCGAAATTTTAATTCTTTCCTCAATTTATGACGATATTACCAAAAAAGTGACGGTAACGGATAATTTTAGCGAAATCTTTTTTTTCCTTCAATTTACTCGTTTTTCTTCATCATTTTATCACTAAATTACCGAAAAAAGGGACGAAAACGGATAATTTTAGCGTAATTTCTATTTTTTCCTGTATTTACTCCTTTTTTTTCCTCATTTCATGACGAAATTACCGAAAAAAGGGACGATAACGGAATATTTTAGCGAAATTTCTATTTTTTTCCTCTATTTACTCGATTTTTTTGGACATTTTATGACGAAATTACCGAATAATGGGACGAAAACGGATAATTTTATCGAAATTTTTATTTTTTTCCTCATTTTATCACGAAATTACCAAAAAGGGACGGTAACGGATAATTTTAGCGAAGTTTTTATTTTTTCCTTCAATTTACTCGTTTTTTTTCCTCATTTTATGACGGAATTACCGAAAAAAGGGACGAAAACGGATAATTTTAGCAAAATTTCTATTTTTTCCTCTATTAACTCGTTTTTTTCCTCATTTTATGTCGAAATTACCGAAAAAAGGGACGAAAACGGATAATTTTAGCAAATTTTTTATTTTTTTCCTTAATTTACTCGTTTTTCTTCATCATTTTATCACGAAATTTCCGAAAAAAGGGACGAAAACGGATAATTTTAACGAAATTTCTATTTTTTTCCTCTATTTACTCGATTTTTTTCCACATTTTATGACGAAATTACCGAATAATGGGACGAAAACGGATAATTTTAGCGAAATTTTTATTTTTTTTTGCTCAATTTTTTCGTTTTTCTTCATCATTTTATCACTAAATTACCGAAAAAAGGGACGAAAACGGATAATTTTAGTGAAATTTCTATTTTTTCCTCTATTTGCTCGTTTTTTTTCATCATTTTATCAAGAAATTACCGAAAAAAGGGACGAAAACGGATAATTATACCGAAATTTTTATTTTTTCCTTCAATTTACTCGTTTTTTTTTCCTCATTTTATGTCGAAATTACCGAAAAAAGGGACGAAAACGGATAATTTTATCGAAATTTTTATTTTTTTTCTCTATTTAATCGTTTTATTCCTCATTTCATGACGAAATTACCGAAAAAAGGGACGAAAACGGATAATTTTAGCGAATTTTTTATTTTTTTCCTTAATTAACTCGTTTTTCTTCCTCATTTCATTACGAAATTTCCGAGAAAAGGGACGAAAACGGATAATTTTAGCGAAATTTCTATTTTTTTTACTCAATTTACGCGTTTTTTTCCTCGTTTTATGACGAAATTACCAAAAAAAGGACGGTAACGGATAATTTTAGCGAAATTTTTATTTTTTCCTTCAATTTACTCGTTTTTTTTTCCTCATTTTATGACGGAATTACCGAAAAAAGGGACGTTAACGGATAATTTTAGCGAAGTTTTTATATTTTCCTTCAATTTAATCGTTTTTTTCCTCATTTTATGACGGAATTACCGAAAAAGGGACGAAAACGGATAATTTTAGCAAAATTTCTATTTTTTCCTCAATTAACTCGTTTTTTTTCCTCATTTTATGTCGAAATTACCAAAAAAAGGGACGAAAACGGATAATTTTATCAAAATTTTTATTTTTTTCCTCTATTTACTCGTTTTTTTTCCTCATTTCCTGACGAAATTACCGAAAAAAGGGACGCAAACGGATAATTTTACCGAAATTTCTATTTTTTCCTCTATTTACTCGTTTTTTCCTCATTTTATGTCGAAATTACCGAAAAAACGGACTAAAACGGATAATTTTATCGAAATTTTTATTTTTTTCCTCTATTTACTCGTTTTTTCCTCATTTCATGACGAAATTACCGAAAAAAGGGACGAAAACGGATTATTTTAGCGAAATTTCTATTTTTTCCTCTATTTACTCGTTTTTTTCCTCATTTTATGACGAAATTACCGAAAAAAAGGACAAAAACGGATAATTTTAGTGAAATTTTTATTTTTTTCCTCAATTTACTCGTTTTTCTTCATCATTCTATCATTAAATTACCGAAAAAAGGGACGAAAACGGATAATTTTATCGAAATTTTTATTTTTTTCCTCTCTTCACTCGTTTTTTTTCCTCATTTCATGACAAAATTACCGAAAAAAGGGACGATAACGGATAATTTTAGCGAAATTTCTATTTTTTCCTCTATTTGCTCGTTTTTTTTTCTTCATTTTATGACGAAATTACCGAAAAAAGGGACGAAAACGGATAATTTTAGTGAAATTTCTATTTTTTTCCTCTATTTGCTCGTTTTTTTTTCATCATTCTATCATTAAATTACCGAAAAAAGGGACGAAAACGGATAATTTTATCGAAATTTTTATTTTTTTCCTCTATTTACTCGTTTTTTTTCCTCATTTCATGACAAAATTACCGAAAAAAGGGACGATAACGGATAATTTTAGCGAAATTTCTATTTTTTCCTCTATTAACTCGTTTTTTTTCCTCATTTTATGTCGAAATTACCGAAAAAAGGGACGAAAACGGATAATTTTAGCAAATTTTTTATTTTTTTCCTTAATTTACTCGTTTTTCATCATCATTTTATCACGAAATTACCGAAAAAATGGACGAAAACGGATAATTTTTTTGAAATTTTAATTCTTTCCTCAATTTATGACGAAATTACCAAAAAAGGGACGGTAACGGATAATTTTAGCGAAATTTTTTTTTTCCTTCAATTTACTCGTTTTTCTTCATCATTTTATCACTAAATTACCGAAAAAAGGGACGAAAACGGATAATTTTAGCGTAATTTCTATTTTATCCTGTATTTACTCCTTTTTTTCCTCATTTTATGACGGAATTACCGAAAAAGGGACGAAAACGGATAATTTTAGCAAAATTTCTATTTTTTCCTCAATTAACTCGTTTTTTTTCCTCATTTTATGTCGAAATTACCAAAAAAAGGGACGAAAACGGATAATTTTATCAAAGTTTTTATTTTTTTCCTCTATTTACTCGTTTTTTTTCCTCATTTCCTGACGAAATTACCGAAAAAAGGGACGCAAACGGATAATTTTACCGAAATTTCTATTTTTTCCTCTATTTACTCGTTTTTTCCTCATTTTATGTCGAAATTACCGAAAAAACGGACTAAAACGGATAATTTTATCGAAATTTTTATTTTTTTCCTCTATTTACTCGTTTTTTCCTCATTTCATGACGAAATTACCGAAAAAAGGGACGAAAACGGATTATTTTAGCGAAATTTCTATTTTTTCCTCTATTTACTCGTTTTTTTCCTCATTTTATGACGAAATTACCGAAAAAAAGGACAAAAACGGATAATTTTAGTGAAATTTTTATTTTTTTCCTCAATTTACTCGTTTTTCTTCATCATTCTATCATTAAATTACCGAAAAAAGGGACGAAAACGGATAATTTTATCGAAATTTTTATTTTTTTCCTCTATTCACTCGTTTTTTTTCCTCATTTCATGACAAAATTACCGAAAAAAGGGACGATAACGGATAATTTTAGCGAAATTTCTATTTTTTCCTCTATTTGCTCGTTTTTTTTTCTTCATTTTATGACGAAATTACCGAAAAAAGGGACGAAAACGGATAATTTTAGTGAAATTTCTATTTTTTTCCTCTATTTGCTCGTTTTTTTTTCATCATTCTATCATTAAATTACCGAAAAAAGGGACGAAAACGGATAATTTTATCGAAATTTTTATTTTTTTCCTCTATTTACTCGTTTTTTTTCCTCATTTCATGACAAAATTACCGAAAAAAGGGACGATAACGGATAATTTTAGCGAAATTTCTATTTTTTCCTCTATTAACTCGTTTTTTTTCCTCATTTTATGTCGAAATTACCGCGAAAAAAGGGACGAAAACGGATAATTTTAGCAAATTTTTTATTTTTTTTCCTTAATTTACTCGTTTTTCATCATCATTTTATCACGAAATTACCGAAAAAATGGACGAAAACGGATAATTTTTTTGAAATTTTAATTCTTTCGTCAATTTATGACGAAATTACCAAAAAAGGGACGGTAACGGATAATTTTAGCGAAATTTTTTTTTTCCTTCAATTTACTCGTTTTTCTTCATCATTTTATCACTAAATTACCGAAAAAAGGGACGAAAACGGATAATTTTAGCGTAATTTCTATTTTATCCTGTATTTACTCCTTTTTTTTCCTCATTTCATGACGAAATTACCGAAAAAAGGGACGATAACGGAATATTTTAGTGAAATTTCTATTTTTTTCCTCTATTTACTCGATATTTTTGGACATTTTATGACGAAATTACCGAATAATGGGACGAAAACGGATAATATTATCGAAATTTTTATTTTTTTCCTCATTTTATCACGAAATTACCAAAAAAGGGACGGTAACGGATAATTTTAGCGAAGTTTTTATTTTTTCCTTCAATTTACTCGTTTTTTTTCCTCATTTTATGACGGAATTACCGAAAAAAGGGACGAAAACGGATAATTTTAGCAAAATTTCTATTTTTTCCTCTATTAACTCGTTTTTTTTCCTCATTTTATGTAAAATTACCGAAAAAAGGGACGAAAACGGATAATTTTAGCAAATTTTTTATTTTTTTCCTTAATTTACTCGTTTTTCTTCATCATTTTATCACGAAATTTCCGAAAAAAGGGACGAAAACGGATAATTTTAACGAAATTTCTATTTATTTCCTCTATTTACTCGATTTTTTTCCACAGTTTATGACGAAATTACCGAATAATGGGACGAAAACGGATAATTTTAGCGAAATTTTTATTTTTTTTTTGCTCAATTTACTCGTTTTTCTTCATCATTTTATCACTAAATTACCGAAAAAAGGGACGAAAACGGATAATTTTAGTGAAATTTCTATTTTTTTCCTCTATTTGCTCGTTTTTTTTCATCATTTTATCAAGAAATTACCGAAAAAAGGGACGAAAACGGATAATTATACCGAAATTTTTATTTTTTCCTTCAATTTACTCGTTTTTTTTTTCCTCATTTTATGTCGAAATTACCGAAAAAAGGGACGAAAACGGATAATTTTATCAAAATTTTTATTTTTTTTCTCTATTTAATCGTTTTATTCCTCATTTCATGACGAAATTACCGAAAAAAGGGACGAAAACGGATAATTTTAGCGAATTTTTTATTTTTTTCCTTAATTAACTCGTTTTTCTTCCTCATTTCATTACGAAATTTCCGAGAAAAGGGACGAAAACGGATAATTTTAGCGAAATTTCTATTTTTTTTACTCAATTTACGCGTTTTTTTCCTCGTTTTATGACGAAATTACCAAAAAAAGGACGGTAACGGATAATTTTAGCGAAATTTTTATTTTTTCCTACAATTTACTCGTTTTTTTTTCCTCATTTTATGACGGAATTACCGAAAAATGGGACGTTAACGGATAATTTTAGCGAAGTTTTTATATTTTCCTTCAATTTAATCGTTTTTTTCCTCATTTTATGACGGAATTACCGAAAAAGGGACGAAAACGGATAATTTTAGCAAAATTTCTATTTTTTCCTCAATTAACTCGTTTTTTTTCCTCATTTTATGTCGAAATTACCAAAAAAAGGGACGAAAACGGATAATTTTATCAAAATTTTTATTTTTTTCCTGTATTTACTCGTTTTTTTTCCTCATTTCCTGACGAAATTAACGAAAAAAGGGACGCAAACGGATAATTTTACCGAAATTTCGATTTTTTCCTCTATTTACTCGTTTTTTCCTCATTTTATGTCGAAATTACCGAAAAAACGGACTAAAACGGATAATTTTATCGACATTTTTATTTTTTTCCTCTATTTACTCGTTTTTTCCTCATTTCATGACGAAATTTCCGAAAAAAGGGACGAAAACGGATTATTTTAGCGAAATTTCTATTTTTTCCTCTATTTACTCGTTTTTTTCCTCATTTTATGACGAAATTACCGAAAAAAAGGACAAAAACGGATAATTTTAGTGAAATTTTTATTTTTTTCCTCAATTTACTCGTTTTTCTTCATCATTCTATCATTAAATTACCGAAAAAAGGGACGAAAACGGATAATTTTATCGAAATTTTTATTTTTTTCCTCTATTTACTCGTTTTTTTTCCTCATTTCATGACAAAATTAACGAAAAAAGGGACGATAACGGATAATTTTAGCGAAATTTCTATTTTTTCCTCTATTTGCTCGTTTTTTTTTCTTCATTTTATGACGAAATTACCGAAAAAAGGGACGAAAACGGATAATTTTAGTGAAATTTCTATTTTTTTCCTCTATTTGCTCGTTTTTTTTCATCATTTTATCAAGAAATTACCGAAAAAAAAGACGAAAACGATTAATTTTACCGAAATTTCTATTTTTTCCTCTATTTACTCGTTTTTTTCCTAATTTTATGTCGAAATTACCGAAAAAAGGGACGAAAACGGATAATTTTACCGAAATTTCTATTTTTTCCTCTATTTACTCGTTTTTTTCCTCATTTTATGTCGAAATTACCGAAAAAAGGGACGAAAACGGATAATTTTAGCGAAATTTTTATTTTTTTCCTCAATTTACTCGTTTATCTTCATCATTCTATCATTAAATTACCGAAAAAAGGGACGAAAACGGATAATTTTATCGAAATTTTTATTTTTTTCCTGTATTTACTCTTTTTTTTTCCTCATTTCATGACGAAATTACCGAAAAAAGGGTCAAAAACGGATAATTTTAGCGAAATTTCTATTTTTTTCCTCAATTTACTCGTTTTTTTCTTCATTTTATGACGAAATTACCGAAAAAAGGGATGAAAACGCTAATTTTAGCGAAATTTTTATTTTTTTTTGCTCAATTTACTCGTTTTTCTTCATCATTTTATCACTAAATTACCGAAAAAAGGGACGAAAACGGATAATTTTAGCGTAATTTCTATTTTTTCCTCTATTTCCTCGTTTTTTTTCCCTCATTTTATATAAAAATTATCGAAAAAAGGGACGAAAACGGTAATTTTAGCGAAATTTTAATTTTTTTTACTCAAATTACTCTCTTTCTTCATCATTTTATCACGAAATTACCGAAAAAAGGGACGAAAACGGATAGTTTTTTCGAAATTTTAATTCTTTACTCAATTTATGACGAAATTACCAAAAAAGGGACGGTAACGGATAATTTTAGCGAAATTTTTTTTTTCCTTCAATTTACTCGTTTTTCTTCATCATTTTATCACTAAATTACCGAAAAAAGGGACGAAAACGGATAATTTTAGCGTAATTTCTATTTTTTCCTGTATTTACTCCTTTTTTTTCCTCATTTCATGACGAAATTACCGAAAAAAGGGACGATAACGGAATATTTTAGCGAAATTTCTATTTTTTTCCTCTATTTACTCGATTTTTTTGGACATTTTATGACGAAATTACCGAATAATGGGACGAAAACGGATAATTTTATCGAAATTTTTATTTTTTTCCTCATTTTATGACGAAATTACCAAAAAAGGGACGGTAACGGATAATTTTAGCGAAGTTTTTATTTTTTCCTTCAATTTACTCGTTTTTTTTCCTCATTTTATGACGGAATTACCGAAAAAAGGGACGAAAACGGATAATTTTAGCAAAATTTCTATTTTTTCCTCTATTAACTCGTTTTTTTTCCTCATTTTATGTCGAAATTACCGAAAAAAGGGACGAAAACGGATAATTTTAGCAAATTTTTTATTTTTTTCCTTAATTTACTCGTTTTTCTTCATCATTTTATCACGAAATTACCGAAAAAAGGGACGAAAACGGATAATTTTAACGAAATGTCTATTTTTTTCCTCTATTTACTCGATTTTTTTCCACATTTTATGACGAAATTACCGAATAATGGGACGAAAACGGATAATTTTAGCGAAATTTTTATTTTTTTTTTGCTCAATTTACTCGTTTTTCTTCATCATTTTATCACTAAATTACCGAAAAAAGGGACGAAAACGGATAATTTTAGTGAAATTTCTATTTTTTTCCTCTATTTGCTCGTTTTTTTTCATCATTTTATAAAGAAATTACCGAGAAAAGGGACGAAAACGGATAATTATACCCAAATTTCTATTTTTTCCTCTATTTACTCGTTTTTTTCCTCATTTTATGTCGAAATTACCGAAAAAAGGGACGAAAACGGATAATTTTATCGAAATTTTTATTTTTTTTCTCTATTTAATCGTTTTATTCCTCATTTCATGACGAAATTACCGAAAAAAGGGACGAAAACGGATAATTTTAGCGAATTTTTTATTTTTTTCCTTAATTAACTCGTTTTTCTTCCTCATTTCATTACGAAATTTCCGAGAAAAGGGACGAAAACGGATAATTTTAGCGAAATTTCTATTTTTTTTACTCAATTTACGCGTTTTTTTCCTCATTTTATGACGAAATTACCAAAAAAAGAACGGTAACGGATAATTTTAGCGAAATTTTTATTTTTTCCTTCAATTTACTCGTTTTTTTTTCCTCATTTTATGACGGAATTACCGAAAAAAGGGACGTTAACGGATAATTTTAGCGAAGTTTTTATTTTTTCCTTCAATTTAATCGTTTTTTTCCTCATTTTATGACGGAATTACCGAAAAAGGGACGAAAACGGATAATTTTAGCAAAATTTCTATTTTTTCTACAATTAACTCGTTTTTTTTCCTCATTTTATGTCGAAATTACAAAAAAAAGGGACGAAAACGGATAATTTTATCAAAATTTTTATTTTTTTCCTCTATTTACTCGTTTTTTTTCATTTCCTGACGAAATTACCGAAAAAAGGGACGCAAACGGATAATTTTACCGAAATTTCTATTTTTTCCTCTATTTACTCGTTTTTTCCTCATTTTATGTCGAAATTACCGAAAAAACGGACTAAAACGGATAATTTTATCGAAATTTTTATTTTTTTCCTCTATTTACTCGTTTTTTCCTCATTTCATGACGAAATTACCGAAAAAAGGGACGAAAACGGATTATTTTAGCGAAATTTCTATTTTTTCCTCTATTTACTCGTTTTTTTCCTCATTTTATGACGAAATTACCGAAAAAAAGGACAAAAACGGATAATTTTAGTGAAATTTTTATT
Source organism: Sympetrum striolatum (assembly GCA_947579665.1). Classification (NCBI taxonomy): domain Eukaryota; kingdom Metazoa; phylum Arthropoda; class Insecta; order Odonata; family Libellulidae; genus Sympetrum; species Sympetrum striolatum. The sequence goes on from CANPUZ010000197.1 coordinate 65,927, forward strand.
TTTTTCCTCAATTTACTCGTTTTTCTTCATCATTCTATCATTAAATAACCGAAAAAAGGGACGAAAACGGATAATTTTATCGAAATTTTTATTTTTTTTCCTCTATTTACTCGTTTTTTTTCCTCATTTCATGACAAAATTACCGAAAAAAGGGACGATAACGGATAATTTTAGCGAAATTTCTATTTTTTCCTCTATTTGCTCGTTTTTTTTTCTTCATTTTATGACGAAATTACCGAAAAAAGGGACGAAAACGGATAATTTTAGTGAAATTTCTATTTTTTTTCTCTATTTGCTCGTTTTTTTCATCATTTTATCAAGAAATAACCGAAAAAAGGGACGAAAACGGATAATTTTACAGAAATTTCTATTTTTTCCTCTATTTACTCGTTTTTTTCCTCATTTTATGTCGAAATTTCCGAAAAAAGGGACGAAAACGGATAATTTTACCGAAATTTCTATTTTTTCCTCTATTTACTCGTTTTTTTCCTCATTTTATGTCGAAATTACCGAAAAAAGGGACGAAAACGGATAATTTTAGCGAAATTTTTATTTTTTTCCTCAATTTACTCGTTTATCTTCATCATTCTATCATTAAATTACCGAAAAAAGGGACGAAAACGGATAATTTTATCGAAATTTTTATTTTTTTCCTCATTTTATGACGAAATTACCAAAAAAGGGACGGTAACGGATAATTTTAGCGAAGTTTTTATTTTTTCCTTCAATTTACTCGTTTTTTTTCCTCATTTTATGACGGAATTACCGAAAAAAGGGACGAAAACGGATAATTTTAGCAAAATTTCTATTTTTTCCTCTATTAACTCGTTTTTTTTCCTCATTTTATGTCGAAATTACCGAAAAAAGGGACGAAAACGGATAATTTTAGCAAATTTTTTATTTTTTTCCTTAATTTACTCGTTTTTCTTCATCATTTTATCACGAAATTACCGAAAAAAGGGACGAAAACGGATAATTTTAACGAAATGTCTATTTTTTTCCTCTATTTACTCGATTTTTTTCCACATTTTATGACGAAATTACCGAATAATGGGACGAAAACGGATAATTTTAGCGAAATTTTTATTTTTTTTTTGCTCAATTTACTCGTTTTTCATCATCATTTTATCACTAAATTACCGAAAAAAGTGACGAAAACGGATAATTTTAGTGAAATTTCTATTTTTTTCCTCTATTTGCTCGTTTTTTTTCATCATTTTATCAAGAAATTACCGAGAAAAGGGACGAAAACGGATAATTATACCCAAATTTCTATTTTTTCCTCTATTTACTCGTTTTTTTCCTCATTTTATGTCGAAATTACCGAAAAAAGGGACGAAAAAGGATAATTTTATCGAAATTTTTATTTTTTTTCTCTATTTAATCGTTTTGTTCCTCATTTCATGACGAAATTACCGAAAAAAGGGACGAAAACGGATAATTTTAGCGAATTTTTTATTTTTTTCCTTAATTAACTCGTTTTTCTTCCTCATTTCATTACGAAATTTCCGAGAAAAGGGACGAAAACGGATAATTTTAGCGAAATTTCTATTTTTTTACTCAATTTACGCGTTTTTTTCCTCATTTTATGACGAAATTACCAAAAAAAGAACGGTAACGGATAATTTTAGCGAAATTTTTATTTTTTCCTTCAATTTACTCGTTTTTTTTTCCTCATTTTATGACGGAATTACCGAAAAAAGGGACGTTAACGGATAATTTTAGCGAAGTTTTTATTTTTTCCTTCAATTTAATCGTTTTTTTCCTCATTTTATGACGGAATTACCGAAAAAGGGACGAAAACGGATAATTTTAGCAAAATTTCTATTTTTTCCTCTATTAACTCGTTTTTTTTCCTCATTTTATGTCGAAATTACCAAAAAAAGGGACGAAAACAGATAATTTTATCAAAATTTTTATTTTTTTCCTCTATTTACTCGTTTTTTTTCCTCATTTCCTGACGAAATTACCGAAAAAAGGGACGCAAACGGATAATTTTACCGAAATTTCTATTTTTTCCTCTATTTACTCGTTTTTTTCCTCATTTTATGTCGAAATTACCGAAAAAAAGGACAAAAACGGATAATTTTAGTGAAATTTTTATTTTTTTCCTCAATTTAATCGTTTTTCTTCATCATTCTATCATTAAATTACCGAAAAAAGGGACGAAAACGGATAATTTTATCGAAATTTTTATTTTTTTCCTCTATTTACTCGTTATTTTTCCTCATTTCATGACGAAATTACCGAAAAAAGGGACGATAACGGATAATTTTAGCGAAATTTCTATTTTTTCCTCTATTTGCTCGTTTTTTTTTCTTCATTTTATGACGAAATTACCGAAAAAAGGGACGAAAACGGATAATTTTAGTGAAATTTCTATTTTTTTCCTCTATTTGCTCGTTTTTTTTCATCATTTTATCAAGAAATTACCGAAAAAAGGGACAAAAACGGATAATTTTACCGAAATTTCTATTTTTTCCTCATTTTATGTCGAAATTACCGAAAAAAGGGACGAAAACGGATAATTTTACCGAAATCTCTATATTTTCCTCTATTTACTCGTTTTTTTCCTCATTTTATGTCGAAATTACCGGACAAAGGGACGAAAACGGATAATTTTAGCGAAATTTCTATTTTTTTCCTCAATTTACTCGTTTTTTTCTTCATTTTATGACGAAATTACCGAAAAAAGGGATGAAAACGCATAATTTTAGCGAAATTTTTATTTTTTTTTGCTCAATTTACTCGTTTTTCTTCATCATTTTATCAGTAAATTACCGAAAAAAGGGAGGAAAACGGATAATTTTAGCGTAATTTCTATTTTTTCCTCTATTTACTCGTTTTATTTCCTCATTTTATATAAAAATTACCGAAAAAAGGGACGAAAACGGATAATTTTAGTGAAATTTTTATTTTTTTCCTCAATTTACTCGTTTTTCTTCATCATTCTATCATTAAATTACCGAAAAAAGGGACGAAAACGGATAATTTTATCGAAATTTTTATTTTTTTTCCTCTATTTACTCGTTTTTTTTCCTCATTTCATGACAAAATTACCGAAAAAAGGGACGATAACGGATAATTTTAGCGAAATTTCTATTTTTTCCTCTATTTGCTCGTTTTTTTTTCTTCATTTTATGACGAAATTACCGAAAAAAGGGACGAAAACGGATAATTTTAGTGAAATTTCTATTTTTTTTCTCTATTTGCTCGTTTTTTTCATCATTTTATCAAGAAATAACCGAAAAAAAGGGACGAAAACGGATAATTTTACAGAAATTTCTATTTTTTCCTCTATTTACTCGTTTTTTTCCTCATTTTATGTCGAAATTTCCGAAAAAAGGGACGAAAACGGATAATTTTACCGAAATTTCTATTTTTTCCTCTATTTACTCGTTTTTTTCCTCATTTTATGTCGAAATTACCGAAAAAAGGGACGAAAACGGATAATTTTAGCGAAATTTTTATTTTTTTCCTCAATTTACTCGTTTATCTTCATCATTCTATCATTAAATTACCGAAAAAAGGGACGAAAACGGATAATTTTATCGAAATTTTTATTTTTTTCCTCATTTTATGACGAAATTACCAAAAAAGGGACGGTAACGGATAATTTTAGCGAAGTTTTTATTTTTTCCTTCAATTTACTCGTTTTTTTTCCTCATTTTATGACGGAATTACCGAAAAAAGGGACGAAAACGGATAATTTTAGCAAAATTTCTATTTTTTCCTCTATTAACTCGTTTTTTTTCCTCATTTTATGTCGAAATTACCGAAAAAAGGGACGAAAACGGATAATTTTAGCAAATTTTTTATTTTTTTCCTTAATTTACTCGTTTTTCTTCATCATTTTATCACGAAATTACCGAAAAAAGGGACGAAAACGGATAATTTTAACGAAATGTCTATTTTTTTCCTCTATTTACTCGATTTTTTTCCACATTTTATGACGAAATTACCGAATAATGGGACGAAAACGGATAATTTTAGCGAAATTTTTATTTTTTTTTTGCTCAATTTACTCGTTTTTCATCATCATTTTATCACTAAATTACCGAAAAAAGTGACGAAAACGGATAATTTTAGTGAAATTTCTATTTTTTTCCTCTATTTGCTCGTTTTTTTTCATCATTTTATCAAGAAATTACCGAGAAAAGGGACGAAAACGGATAATTATACCCAAATTTCTATTTTTTCCTCTATTTACTCGTTTTTTTCCTCATTTTATGTCGAAATTACCGAAAAAAGGGACGAAAAAGGATAATTTTATCGAAATTTTTATTTTTTTTCTCTATTTAATCGTTTTGTTCCTCATTTCATGACGAAATTACCGAAAAAAGGGACGAAAACGGATAATTTTAGCGAATTTTTTATTTTTTTCCTTAATTAACTCGTTTTTCTTCCTCATTTCATTACGAAATTTCCGAGAAAAGGGACGAAAACGGATAATTTTAGCGAAATTTCTATTTTTTTACTCAATTTACGCGTTTTTTTCCTCATTTTATGACGAAATTACCAAAAAAAGAACGGTAACGGATAATTTTAGCGAAATTTTTATTTTTTCCTTCAATTTACTCGTTTTTTTTTCCTCATTTTATGACGGAATTACCGAAAAAAGGGACGTTAACGGATAATTTTAGCGAAGTTTTTATTTTTTCCTTCAATTTAATCGTTTTTTTCCTCATTTTATGACGGAATTACCGAAAAAGGGACGAAAACGGATAATTTTAGCAAAATTTCTATTTTTTCCTCTATTAACTCGTTTTTTTCCTCATTTTATGTCGAAATTACCAAAAAAAGGGACGAAAACATAATTTTATCAAAATTTTTATTTTTTTCCTCTATTTACTCGTTTTTTTTCCTCATTTCCTGACGAAATTACCGAAAAAAGGGACGCAAACGGATAATTTTACCGAAATTTCTATTTTTTCCTCTATTTACTCGTTTTTTTCCTCATTTTATGTCGAAATTACCGAAAAAAAGGACAAAAACGGATAATTTTAGTGAAATTTTTATTTTTTTCCTCAATTTAATCGTTTTTCTTCATCATTCTATCATTAAATTACCGAAAAAAGGGACGAAAACGGATAATTTTATCGAAATTTTTATTTTTTTCCTCTATTTACTCGTTATTTTTCCTCATTTCATGACGAAATTACCGAAAAAAGGGACGATAACGGATAATTTTAGCGAAATTTCTATTTTTTCCTCTATTTGCTCGTTTTTTTTTCTTCATTTTATGACGAAATTACCGAAAAAAGGGACGAAAACGGATAATTTTAGTGAAATTTCTATTTTTTTCCTCTATTTGCTCGTTTTTTTTCATCATTTTATCAAGAAATTACCGAAAAAAGGGACGAAAACGGATAATTTTACCGAAATTTCTATTTTTTCCTCATTTTATGTCGAAATTACCGAAAAAAGGGACGAAAACGGATAATTTTACCGAAATCTCTATTTTTTCCTCTATTTACTCGTTTTTTTCCTCATTTTATGTCGAAATTACCGGACAAAGGGACGAAAACGGATAATTTTAGCGAAATTTCTATTTTTTTCCTCAATTTACTCGTTTTTTTCTTCATTTTATGACGAAATTACCGAAAAAAGGGATGAAAACGCATAATTTTAGCGAAATTTTTATTTTTTTTTGCTCAATTTACTCGTTTTTCTTCATCATTTTATCAGTAAATTACCGAAAAAAGGGAGGAAAACGGATAATTTTAGCGTAATTTCTATTTTTTCCTCTATTTACTCGTTTTATTTCCTCATTTTATATAAAAATTACCGAAAAAAGGGACGAAAACGGATAATTTTAGCGAAATTTTAATTTTTTTTACTCAAATTACTCTTATTCTTCATCATTTTATCACGAAATTACCGAAAAAAGGGACGAAAACGGATAATTTTATCGAAATTTTTATTTTTTTTCCTCTATTTACTCGTTTTTTTTCCTCATTTCATGACAAAATTACCGAAAAAAGGGACGATAACGGATAATTTTAGCGAAATTTCTATTTTTTCCTCTATTTGCTCGTTTTTTTTTCTTCATTTTATGACGAAATTACCGAAAAAAGGGACGAAAACGGATAATTTTAGTGAAATTTCTATTTTTTTTCTCTATTTGCTCGTTTTTTTCATCATTTTATCAAGAAATTACCGAAAAAAGGGACGAAAACGGATAATTTTACAGAAATTTCTATTTTTTCCTCTATTTACTCGTTTTTTTCCTCATTTTATGTCGAAATTTCCGAAAAAAGGGACGAAAACGGATAATTTTACCGAAATTTCTATTTTTTCCTCTATTTACTCGTTTTTTTCCTCATTTTATGTCGAAATTACCGAAAAAAGGGACGAAAACGGATAATTTTAGCGAAATTTTTATTTTTTTCCTCAATTTACTCGTTTATCTTCATCATTCTATCATTAAATTACCGAAAAAAGGGACGAAAACGGATAATTTTATCGAAATTTTTATTTTTTTCCTCATTTTATGACGAAATTACCAAAAAAGGGACGGTAACGGATAATTTTAGCGAAGTTTTTATTTTTTCCTTCAATTTACTCGTTTTTTTTCCTCATTTTATGACGGAATTACCGAAAAAAGGGACGAAAACGGATAATTTTAGCAAAATTTCTATTTTTTCCTCTATTAACTCGTTTTTTTTCCTCATTTTATGTCGAAATTACCGAAAAAAGGGACGAAAACGGATAATTTTAGCAAATTTTTTATTTTGTTTCTTAATTTACTCGTTTTTCTTCATCATTTTATCACGAAATTACCGAAAAAAGGGACGAAAACGGATAATTTTAACGAAATGTCTATTTTTTTCCTCTATTTACTCGATTTTTTTCCACATTTTATGACGAAATTACCGAATAATGGGACGAAAACGGATAATTTTAGCGAAATTTTTATTTTTTTTTGCTCAATTTACTCGTTTTTCATCATCATTTTATCACTAAATTACCGAAAAAAGGGACGAAAACGGATAATTTTAGTGAAATTTCTATTTTTTTCCTCTATTTGCTCGTTTTTTTTCATCATTTTATCAAGAAATTACCGAGAAAAGGGACGAAAACGGATAATTATACCCAAATTTCTATTTTTTCCTCTATTTACTCGTTTTTTTCCTCATTTTATGTCGAAATTACCGTAAAAAGGGACGAAAAAGGATAATTTTATCGAAATTTTTATTTTTTTTCTCTATTTAATCGTTTTGTTCCTCATTTCATGACGAAATTACCGAAAAAAGGGACGAAAACGGATAATTTTAGCGAATTTTTTATTTTTTTCCTTAATTAACTCGTTTTTCTTCCTCATTTCATTACGAAATTTCCGAGAAAAGGGCGGAAAACGGATAATTTTAGCGAAATTTCTATTTTTTTTACTCAATTTACGCGTTCTTTTCCTCATTTTATGACGAAATTACCAAAAAAAGAACGGTAACGGATAATTTTAGCGAAATTTTTATTTTTTCCTTCAATTTACTCGTTTTTTTTTCCTCATTTTATGACGGAATTACCGAAAAAAGGGACGTTAACGGATAATTTTAGCGAAGTTTTTATTTTTTCCTTCAATTTAATCGTTTTTTTCCTCATTTTATGACGGAATTACCGAAAAAGGGACGAAAAAGGATAATTTTAGCAAAATTTCTATTTTTTCCTCTATTAACTCGTTTTTTTTCCTCATTTTATGTCGAAATTACCAAAAAAAGGGACGAAAACAGATAATTTTATCAAAATTTTTATTTTTTTCCTCTATTTACTCGTTTTTTTTCCTCATTTCCTGACGAAATTACCGAAAAAAGGGACGCAAACGGATAATTTTACCGAAATTTCTATTTTTTCCTCTATTTACTCGTTTTTTTTCCTCATTTTATGTCGAAATTACCGAAAAAAAGGACAAAAACGGATAATTTTAGTGAAATTTTTATTTTTTTCCTCAATTTAATCGTTTTTCTTCATCATTCTATCATTAAATTACCGAAAAAAGGGACGAAAACGGATAATTTTATCGAAATTTTTATTTTTTTCCTCTATTTACTCGTTTTTTTCCTAATTTCATGACAAAATTACCGAAAAAAGGGAGGATAACGGATAATTTTAGCGAAATTTCTATTTTTTCCTCTATTTGCTCGTTTTTTTTTCTTCATTTTATGACGAAATTACCGAAAAAAGGGACGAAAACAGATAATTTTAGTGAAATTTCTATTTTTTTCCTCTATTTGCAAGTTTTTTTTCATCATTTTATCAAGAAATTACCGAAAAAAGGGACGGAAACGGATAATTTTACCGAAATTTCGATTTTTTCCTCTATTTACTCGTTTTTTTTCCTCATTTTATGTCGAAATTACCGAAAAAAGGGACGAAAACGGATAATTTTACCGAAATTTCTATTTTTTCCTCTATTTACTCGTTTTTTTCCTCATTTTATGTCGAAATTACCGAATAAAGGGACGAAAACGGATAATTTTAGCGAAATTTTTATTTTTTTCCTCAATTTACTCGTTTATCTTCATCATTCTATCATTAAATTTCCGAAAAAAGGGACGAAAACGGATAATTTTATCGAAATTTTTATTTTTTTCCTGTATTTACTCTTTTTTTTTCCTCATTTCATGACGAAATTACCGAAAAAAGGGTCGAAAAGGGATAATTTTAGCGAAATTTCTATTTTTTTCCTCAATTTACTCGTTTTTTTCTTCATTTTATGACGAAATTACCGAAAAAAGGGATGAAAACGCTAATTTTAGCGAAATTTTTATTTTTTTTTGCTCAATTTACTCGTTTTTCTTCATCATTTTATCACTAAATTACCGAAAAAAGGGACGAAAACGGATAATTTTAGCGTAATTTCTATTTTTTCCTCTATTTACTCGTTTTTTTTCCCTCATTTTATATAAAAATTATCGAAAAAAGGGACGAAAACGGATAATTTTAGCGAAATTTTAATTTTTTTTACTCAAATTACTCTTTTTCTTCATCATTTTATCACGAAATTACCGAAAAAAGGGACGAAAACGGATAATTTTTTCGAAATTTTAATTTTTTCCTCAATTTATGACGAAATTACCAAAAAAGGGACGGTAACGGATAATTTTAGCGAAATTTTTTTTTTCCTTCAATTTACTCGTTTTTCTTCATCATTTTATCACTAAATTACCGAAAAAAGGGACGAAAACGGATAATTTTAGCGTAATTTTTATTTTTTCCTGTATTTACTCTTTTTTTTTCCTCATTTCATGACGAAATTACCGAAAAAAGGGACGATAACGGAATATTTTAGCGAAATTTCTATTTTTTCCCCTATTTACTTGTTTTTTTTTCCCCATTTTATGTCAAAATTACCGAAAAAAGGGACGAAAACGGATAATTTTAGCGAAATTTTACTTTTTTTTACTCAATTTACTCTTTTTCTTCATCATTTTATCACGAAATTACCGAAAAAAGGGACGAAAATTGATAATTTTTTCGAAATTTTTATTTTTTTCCTCAATTTATGACGAAATTACCAAAAAAGGGACGGTAACGGATAATTTTTTCGAAATTTTTATTTTTTTCCTCATTTCATGACGAAATTACCAAAAAAAGGGTTGAAAAAGGATAATTTTAGCGAAATTTCTATTTTTTTCATCTATTTGCTCGTTTTCTTTCTTCATTTTATGACGAAATTACCGAAAAAAGGGACGAAAACAGATAATTTTATCGAAATTTCTATTTTTTTCCTGTATTTACTCTTTTTTTTTCCTCATTTCATGACGAAATTACCGAAAAAAGGGACGAAAACGGATAATTTTAGCGAAAATTTTATTTTTTTTTGCTCAATTTACTCGTTTTTCTTCATCATTTTATCACTAAATTACCGAAAAAAGGGACGAAAATGATAATTTTAGCGTAATTTCTATTTTTTCCTCTATTTACTCGTTTTTTTCCCTCATTTAATGTCAAAATTACCGAAAAAAGGGACGAAAACGGATAATTTTTTCGAAATTTTTATTTTTTTCCTCAATTTACTCGTTTATCTTCATCATTCTATCATTAAATTACCGAAAAAAGGGACGAAAACGGATAATTATACCCAAATTTCTATTTTTTCCTCTATTTACTCGTTTTTTTCCTCATTTTATGTCGAAATTACCGAAAAAAGGGACGAAAAAGGATAATTTTATCGAAATTTTTATTTTTTTTCTCTATTTAATCGTTTTGTTCCTCATTTCATGTCGAAATTACCGAAAAAAGGGACGAAAACGGATAATTTTAGCGAATTTTTTATTTTTTTCCTTAATTAACTCGTTTTTCTTCCTCATTTCATTACGAAATTTCCGAGAAAAGGGACGAAAACGGATAATTTTAGCGAAATTTCTATTTTTTTTACTCAATTTACGCGTTTTTTTCCTCATTTTATGACGAAATTACCAAAAAAAGAACGGTAACGGATAATTTTAGCGAAATTTTTATTTTTTCCTTCAATTTACTCGTTTTTTTTTCCTCATTTTATGACGGAATTACCGAAAAAAGGGACGTTAACGGATAATTTTAGCGAAGTTTTTATTTTTTCCTTCAATTTAATCGTTTTTTTCCTCATTTTATGACGGAATTACCGAAAAAGGGACGAAAACGGATAATTTTAGCAAAATTTCTATTTTTTCCTCTATTAACTCGTTTTTTTTCCTCATTTTATGTCGAAATTACCAAAAAAAGGGACGAAAACAGATAATTTTATCAAAATTTTTATTTTTTTCCTCTATTTACTCGTTTTTTTTCCTCATTTCCTGACGAAATTACCGAAAAAAGGGACGAAAACGGATAATTTTAGCGAAATTTCTATTTTTTCCTCTATTTACTCGTTTTTTCCTCATTTTATGACGAAATTACCGAAAAAAAGGACAAAAACGGATAATTTTAGTGAAATTTTTATTTTTTTCCTCAATTTACTCGTTTTTCTTCAACATCCTATCATTAAATTACCGAAAAAAGGGACGAAAACGGATAATTTTATCGAAATTTTTATTTTTTTCCTCTATTTGCTCGTTTTTTTTCATCATTTTATCAAGAAATTACCGAAAAAAGGGACGAAAACGGATAATTTTACCGAAATTTCTATTTTTTCCTCTATTTACTCGATTTTTTCCTCATTTTATGTCGAAATTACCGAAAAAAGGGACGAAAACGGATAATTTTACCGAAATCTCTATTTTTTCCTCTATTTACTCGTTTTTTTCCTAATTTTATGTCGAAATTACCGGACAAAGGGACGAAAACGGATAATTTTAGCGAAATTTCTATTTTTTTCCTCAATTTACTCGTTTTTTTCTTCATTTTATGACGAAATTACCGAAAAAAGGGATGAAAACGCATAATTTTAGCGAAATTTTTATTTTTTTTTGCTCAATTTACTCGTTTTTCTTCATCATTTTATCAGTAAATTACCGAAAAAAGGGAGGAAAACATATAATTTTAGCGTAATTTCTATTTTTTCCTCTATTTACTCGTTTTATTTCCTCATTTTATATAAAAATTACCGAAAAAAGGGACGAAAACGGATAATTTTAGCGAAATTTTAATTTTTTTTACTCAAATTACTCTTATTCTTCATCATTTTATCACGAAATTACCGAAAAAAGGGACGAAAACGGATAATTTTATCGAAATTTTTATTTTTTTTCCTCTATTTACTCGTTTTTTTTCCTCATTTCATGACAAAATTACCGAAAAAAGGGACGATAACGGATAATTTTAGCGAAATTTCTATTTTTTCCTCTATTTGCTCGTTTTTTTTTCTTCATTTTATGACGAAATTACCGAAAAAAGGGACGAAAACGGATAATTTTAGTGAAATTTCTATTTTTTTTTTTTCTATTTGCTCGTTTTTTTCATCATTTTATCAAGAAATTACCGAAAAAAGGGACGAAAACGGATAATTTTACAGAAATTTCTATTTTTTCCTCTATTTACTCGTTTTTTTCCTCATTTTATGTCGAAATTTCCGAAAAAAGGGACGAAAACGGATAATTTTACCGAAATTTCTATTTTTTCCTCTATTTACTCGTTTTTTTCCTCATTTTATGTCGAAATTACCGAAAAAAGGGACGAAAACGGATAATTTTAGCGAAATTTTTATATTTTTCCTAAATTTACTCGTTTATCTTCATCATTCTATCATTAAATTACCGAAAAAAGGGACGAAAACGGATAATTTTATCGAAATTTTTATTTTTTTCCTCATTTTATGACGAAATTACCAAAAAAGGGACGGTAACGGATAATTTTAGCGAAGTTTTTATTTTTTCCTTCAATTTACTCGTTTTTTTTCCTCATTTTATGACGGAATTACCGAAAAAAGGGACGAAAACGGATAATTTTAGCAAAATTTCTATTTTTTCCTCTATTAACTCGTTTTTTTTCCTCATTTTATGTCGAAATTACCGAAAAAAGGGACGAAAACGGATAATTTTAGCAAATTTTTTATTTTTTTCCTTAATTTACTCGTTTTTCTTCATCATTTTATCACGAAATTACCGAAAAAAGGGACGAAAACGGATAATTTTAACGAAATGTCTATTTTCTTCCTCTATTTACTCGATTTTTTTCCACATTTTATGACGAAATTACCGTATAATGGGACGAAAACGGATAATTTTAGCGAAATTTTTATTTTTTTTTTGCTCAATTTACTCGTTTTTCATTATCATTTTATCACTAAATTACCGAAAAAAGGGACGAAAACGGATAATTTTAGTGAAATTTCTATTTTTTTCCTCTATTTGCTCGTTTTTTTTCATCATTTTATCAAGAAATTACCGAGAAAAGGGACGAAAACGGATAATTATACCCAAATTTCTATTTTTTCCTCTATTTACTCGTTTTTTTCCTCATTTTATGTCGAAATTACCGAAAAAAGGGACGAAAAAGGATAATTTTATCGAAATTTTTATTTTTTTTCTCTATTTAATCGTTTTGTTCCTCATTTCATGACGAAATTACCGAAAAAAGGGACGAAAACGGATAATTTTAGCGAATTTTTTATTTTTTTCCTTAATTAACTCGTTTTTCTTCCTCATTTCATTACGAAATTTCCGAGAAAAGGGACGAAAACGGATAATTTTAGCGAAATTTCTATTTTTTTTACTCAATTTACGCGTTTTTTTCCTCATTTTATGACGAAATTACCAAAAAAAGAACGGTAACGGATACTTTAAGCGAAATTTTTATTTTTTCCTTCAATTTACTCGTTTTTTTTTCCTCATTTTATGACGGAATTACCGAAAAAAGGGACGTTAACGGATAATTTTAGCGAAGTTTTTATTTTTTCCTTCAATTTAATCGTTTTTTTCCTCATTTTATGACGGAATTACCGAAAAAGGGACGAAAACGGATAATTTTAGCAAAATTTCTATTTTTTCCTCTATTAACTCGTTTTTTTTCCTCATTTTATGTCGAAATTACCAAAAAAAGGGACGAAAACAGATAATTTTATCAAAATTTTTATTTTTTTCCTCTATTTACTCGTTTTTTTTCCTCATTTCCTGACGAAATTACCGAAAAAAGGGACGCAAACGGATAATTTTACCGAAATTTCTATTTTTTCCTCTATTTACTCGTTTTTTTCCTCATTTTATGTCGAAATTACCGAAAAAAAGGACAAAAACGGATAATTTTAGTGAAATTTTTATTTTTTTCCTCAATTTAATCGTTTTTCTTCATCATTCTATCATTAAATTACCGAAAAAAGGGACGAAAACGGATAATTTTATCGAAATTTTTATTTTTTTCCTCTATTTACTCGTTTTTTTTCCTAATTTCATGACAAAATTACCGAAAAAAGGGAGGATAACGGATAATTTTAGCGAAATTTCTATTTTTTCCTCTATTTGCTCGTTTTTTTTTCTTCATTTTATGACGAAATTACCGAAAAAAGGGACGAAAACAGATAATTTTAGTGAAATTTCTATTTTTTTCCTCTATTTGCAAGTTTTTTTTCATCATTTTATCAAGAAATTACCGAAAAAAGGGACGGAAACGGATAATTTTACCGAAATTTCGATTTTTTCCTCTATTTACTCGTTTTTTTCCTCATTTTATGTCGAAATTACCGAAAAAAGGGACGAAAACGGATAATTTTAGCGTAATTTCTATTTTTTCCTCTATTTACTCGTTTTTTTTCCCTCATTTTATATAAAAATTATCGAAAAAAGGGACGAAAACGGATAATTTTAGCGAAATTTTAATTTTTTTTACTCAAATTACTCTTTTTCTTCATCATTTTATCACGAAATTACCGAAAAAAGGGACGAAAACGGATAATTTTTTCGAAATTTTAATTTTTTCCTCAATTTATGACGAAATTACCAAAAAAGGGACGGTAACGGATAATTTTAGCGAAATTTTTTTTTTCCTTCAATTTACTCGTTTTTCTTCATCATTTTATCTGTAAATTACCGAAAAAAGGGACGAAAACGGATAATTTTAGCGTAATTTTTATTTTTTCCTGTATTTACTCTTTTTTTTTCCTCATTTCATGACGAAATTACCGAAAAAAGGGACGATAACGGAATATTTTAGCGAAATTTCTATTTTTTCCCCTATTTACTTGTTTTTTTTTCCCCATTTTATGTCAAAATTACCGAAAAAAGGGACGAAAACGGATAATTTTAGCGAAATTTTACTTTTTTTTACTCAATTTACTCTTTTTCTTCATCATTATATCACGAAATTACCGAAAAAAGGGACGAAAATTGATAATTTTTTCGAAATTTTTATTTTTTTCCTCAATTTATGACGAAATTACCAAAAAAGGGACGGTAACGGATAATTTTTTCGAAATTTTTATTTTTTTCCTCATTTCATGACGAAATTACCAAAAAAAGGGTTGAAAACGGATAATTTTAGCGAAATTTCTATTTTTTTCATCTATTTGCTCGTTTTCTTTCTTCATTTTATGACGAAATTACCGAAAAAAGGGACGAAAACAGATAATTTTATCGAAATTTCTATTTTTTTCCTGTATTTACTCATTTTTTTCCTCATTTCATGACGAAATTACCGAAAAAAGGGACGAAAACGGATAATTTTAGCGAAATTTCTATTTTTTTCCTCAATTTACTCGTTTTTTTCTTCATTTTATGACGAAATTACCGAAAAAAGGGATAAAAACGGATAATTTTAGCGAAATTTTTATTTTTTTTTGCTCAATTTACTCGTTTTTCTTCATCATTTTATCACTAAATTACCGAAAAAAGGGACGAAAATGATAATTTTAGCGTAATTTCTATTTTTTCCTCTATTTACTCGTTTTTTTTTCCTCATTTAATGTCAAAATTACCGAAAAAAGGGACGAAAACGGATAATTTTTTCGAAATTTTTATTTTTTTCCTCAATTTACTCGTTTATCTTCATCATTCTATCATTAAATTACCGAAAAAAGGGACGAAAACGGATAATTTTATCGAAATTTTTATTTTTTTTCCTGTATTTACTCTTTTTTTTCCTCATTTCATGACGAAATTACCGAAAAAAGGGTCGAAAACGGATAATTTTAGCGAAATTTCTATTTTTTTCCTCAATTTACTCGTTTTTTTTCTTCATTTTATGACGAAATTACCGAAAAAAGGGATGAAAACGCTAATTTTAGCGAAATTTTTAATTTTTTTTGCTCAATTTACTCGTTTTTCTTCATCATTTTATCACTAAATTACCGAAAAAAGGGACGAAAACGGATAATTTTAGCGTAATTTCTATTTTTTCCTCTATTTACTCGTTTTTTTTCCCTCATTTTATATAAAAATTATCGAAAAAAGGGACGAAAACGGATAATTTTATCGAAATTTTTATTTTTTTCCTGTATTTACTCTTTTTTTTCCTCATTTCATGACGAAATTACCGAAAAAAGGGTCGAAAACGGATAATTTTAGCGAAATTTTAATTTTTTTTACTCAAATTACTCTTTTTCTTCATCATTTTATCACGAAATTACCGAAAAAAGGGACGAAAACGGATAATTTTTTCGAAATTTTAATTTTTTCCTCAATTTATGACGAAATTACCAAAAAAATGACGGTAACGGATAATTTTAGCGAAATTTTTTTTTTCCTTCAATTTACTCGTTTTTCTTCATCATTTTATCACTAAATTACCGAAAAAAGGGACGAAAACGGATAATTTTAGCGTAGTTTTTATTTTTTCCTTCAATTTACTCCTTTTTTTTCCTCATTTTATGACGAAATTACCAAAAAAGGGACGGTAACGGATAATTTTAGCGAAGTTTTTATTTTTTCCTTTAATTTACTCCTTTTTTTTCCACATTTTATGACGGAATTACCGAAAAAAGGGACGAAAACGGATAATTTTAGCAAAATTTCTATTTTTTCCTCTATTAACTCGTTTTTTTTTCCTCATTTTATGTCGAAATTACCGAAAAAAGGGACCAAAATGGATAATTTTAGCGAAATTTTTATTTTTTTCCTCTATTTACTCGTTTTATTCCTCATTTCATGACGAAATTACCGAAAAAAGGGACGAAAACGGATAATTTTAGCGAATTTTTTATTTTTTTCCTTAACTAACTCGTTTTTCTTCCTCATTTCATTACGAAATTTCCGAGAAAAGGGACGAAAACGGATAATTTTAGCGAAATTTCTATTTTTTTCCTCAATTTACTCGTTTTTTTCTTCATTTTATGACGAAATTACCGAAAAAAGGGACAAAAACGCATAATTATAGCGAAATTTTTATTTTTTTCCTCAATTTACTCGTTTTTCTTCATCATTTTATCACTAAATTACCGAAAAAAGGGACGAAAAAGGATAATTTTAGCGTAATTTCTATTTTTTCCTCTATTTACTCATTTTTTTTCCTCATTTTATGTCAAAATTACCGAAAAAAGGGACGAAAACGGATAATTTTAGCGAAATTTTAATTTTTTTTACTCAATTTACGCGTTTTTTTTCCTCATTTTATGACGAAATTACCAAAAAAAGGACGGTAACGGATAATTTTAGCGAAATTTTTATTTTTTCCTTCAATTTACTCGTTTTTTTTCCTCATTTTATGACGGAATTACCGAAAAAAGGGACGTTAACGGATAGTTTTTGCGAAGTTTTTATTTTTTCCTTCAATTTAATCGTTTTTTTTCCTCATTTTATGACGGAATTACCGAAAAAGGGACGAAAACGGATAATTTTAGCAAAATTTCTATTTTTTCCTCAATTAACTCGTTTTTTTTCCTCATTTTATGTTGAAATTACCAAAAAAAGGGACGAAAACGGATAATTTTATCAAAATTTTTATTTTTTTCCTCTATTTACTCGTTTTTTTTTCCTCATTTCCTGACGAAATTACCGAAAAAAGGGACGCAAACGGATAATTTTACCGAAATTTCTATTTTTTCCTCTATTTACTCGTTTTTTTCCTCATTTTATGTCGAAATTACCGAAAAAACGGACTAAAACGGATAATTTTATCGAAATTTTTATTTTTTTCCTCTATCTACTCGTTTTTTCCTCATTTCATGACGAAATTACCGAAAAAAGGGACGAAAACGGATAATTTTAGCGAAATTTCTATTTTTTCCTCTATTTACTCGTTTTTTTCCTCATTTTATGACGAAATTACCGAAAAAAAAGGACAAAAACGGATAATTTTAGTGAAATTTTTATTTTTTTCCTCAATTTGCTCGTTTTTTTTTCTTCATTTTATGACGAAATTACCGAAAAAAGGGACGAAAACGGATAATTTTAGTGAAATTTCTATTTTTTTCCTCTATTTGCTCGTTTTTTTTCATCATTTTATCAAGAAATTACCGAAAAAAGGGACGAAAACGGATAATTTTAGCGTAATTTTTATTTTTTCCTGTATTTACTCTTTTTTTTTCCTCATTTCATGACGAAATTACCGAAAAAAGGGATGATAACGGAATATTTTAGCGAAATTTCTATTTTTTCCCCTATTTACTTGTTTTTTTTTCCCCATTTTATGTCAAAATTACCGAAAAAAAGGGACGAAAACGGATAATTTTAGCGAAATTTTACTTTTTTTTACTCAATTTACTCTTTTTCTTCATCATTATATCACGAAATTACCGAAAAAAGGGACGAAAATTGATAATTTTTTCGAAATTTTATTTTTTTCCTCAATTTATGACGAAATTACCAAAAAAGGGACGAAAACGGATAATTTTTTCGAAATTTTATTTTTTTCCTCAATTTACTCGTTTATCTTCATCATTCTATCATTAAATTACCGAAAAAAGGGACGAAAACGGATAATTTATCGAAATTTTTATTTTTTTCCTGTATTTACTCTTTTTTTTCCTCATTTCATGACGAAATTACCGAAAAAAGGGTCGAAAACGGATAATTTTAGCGAAATTTCTATTTTTTTCCTCAATTTACTCGTTTTTTTTCCTCATTTTATGACGAAATTACCGAAAAAAGGGATGAAAACGCTAATTTTAGCGAAATTTTTAATTTTTTTTGCTCAATTTACTCGTTTTTCTTCATCATTTTATCACTACAATTACCGAAAAAAGGGACGAAAACGGATAATTTTAGCGTAATTTCTATTTTTTCCTCTATTTACTCGTTTTTTTTTCCCTCATTTTATATAAAAATTATCGAAAAAAGGGACGAAAACGGATAATTTTATCGAAATTTTTATTTTTTTCCTGTATTTACTCTTTTTTTTCCTCATTTCATGACGAAATTACCGAAAAAAGGGTCGAAAACGGATAATTTTAGCGAAATTTTAATTTTTTTTACTCAAATTACTCTTTTTCTTCATCATTTTATCACGAAATTACCGAAAAAAGGGACGAAAACGGATAATTTTTTCGAAATTTTAATTTTTTCCTCAATTTATGACGAAATTACCAAAAAAAATGACGGTAACGGATAATTTTAGCGAAATTTTTTTTTTCCTTCAATTTACTCGTTTTTCTTCATCATTTTATCACTAAATTACCGAAAAAAGGGACGAAAACGGATAATTTTAGCGTAGTTTTTATTTTTTCCTTCAATTTACTCCTTTTTTTTCCTCATTTTATGACGAAATTACCAAAAAAGGGACGGTAACGGATAATTTTAGCGAAGTTTTTATTTTTTCCTTTAATTTACTCCTTTTTTTTCCACATTTTATGACGGAATTACCGAAAAAAGGGACGAAAACGGATAATTTTAGCAAAATTTCTATTTTTTCCTCTATTAACTCGTTTTTTTTCCTCATTTTATGTCGAAATTACCGAAAAAAGGGACGAAAATGGATAATTTTAGCGAAATTTTTATTTTTTTTCCTCTATTTACTCGTTTTATTCCTCATTTCATGACGAAATTACCGAAAAAAAGGGACGAAAACGGATAATTTTAGCGAATTTTTTATTTTTTTCCTTAACTAACTCGTTTTTCTTCCTCATTTCATTACGAAATTTCCGAGAAAAGGGGACGAAAACGGATAATTTTAGCGAAATTTCTATTTTTTTTCCTCAATTTACTCGTTTTTTTCTTCATTTTATGACGAAATTACCGAAAAAAGGGACAAAAAAACGCATAATTATAGCGAAATTTTTATTTTTTTCCTCAATTTACTCGTTTTTCTTCATCATTTTATCACTAAATTACCGAAAAAAGGGACGAAAAAGGATAATTTTAGCGTAATTTCTATTTTTTCCTCTATTTACTCATTTTTTTTCCTCATTTTATGTCAAAATTACCGAAAAAAGGGACGAAAACGGATAATTTTAGCGAAATTTTAATTTTTTTTACTCAATTTACGCGTTTTTTTCCTCATTTTATGACGAAATTACCAAAAAAAGGACGGTAACGGATAATTTTAGCGAAATTTTTATTTTTTCCTTCAATTTTTTTTTCCTCATTTTATGACGGAATTACCGAAAAAAGGGACGTTAACGGATAGTTTTTGCGAAGTTTTTATTTTTTCCTTCAATTTAATCGTTTTTTTCCTCATTTTATGACGGAATTACCGAAAAAGGGACGAAAACGGATAATTTTAGCAAAATTTCTATTTTTTCCTCAATTAACTCGTTTTTTTTCCTCATTTTATGTTGAAATTACCAAAAAAAGGGACGAAAACGGATAATTTTATCAAAATTTTTATTTTTTTCCTCTATTTACTCGTTTTTTTTTCCTCATTTCCTGACGAAATTACCGAAAAAAGGGACGCAAACGGATAATTTTACCGAAATTTCTATTTTTTCCTCTATTTACTCGTTTTTTTCCTCATTTTATGTCGAAATTACCGAAAAAACGGACTAAAACGGATAATTTTATCGAAATTTTTATTTTTTTCCTCTATCTACTCGTTTTTTCCTCATTTCATGACGAAATTACCGAAAAAAGGGACGAAAACGGATAATTTTAGCGAAATTTCTATTTTTTCCTCTATTTACTCGTTTTTTTCCTCATTTTATGACGAAATTACCGAAAAAAAGGACAAAAACGGATAATTTTAGTGAAATTTTTATTTTTTTCCTCAATTTGCTCGTTTTTTTTCTTCATTTTATGACGAAATTACCGAAAAAAGGGACGAAAACGGATAATTTTAGTGAAATTTCTATTTTTTTCCTCTATTTGCTCGTTTTTTTTCATCATTTTATCAAGAAATTACCGAAAAAAGGGACGAAAACGGATAATTTTAGCGTAATTTTTATTTTTTCCTGTATTTACTCTTTTTTTTTCCTCATTTCATGACGAAATTACCGAAAAAAGGGATGATAACGGAATATTTTAGCGAAATTTCTATTTTTTCCCCTATTTACTTGTTTTTTTTTCCCCATTTTATGTCAAAATTACCGAAAAAAGGGACGAAAACGGATAATTTTAGCGAAATTTTACTTTTTTTTACTCAATTTACTCTTTTTCTTCATCATTATATCACGAAATTACCGAAAAAAGGGACGAAAATTGATAATTTTTTCGAAATTTTTATTTTTTTCCTCAATTTATGACGAAATTACCAAAAAAGGGACGAAAACGGATAATTTTTTCGAAATTTTTATTTTTTTCCTCAATTTACTCGTTTATCTTCATCATTCTATCATTAAATTACCGAAAAAAGGGACGAAAACGGATAATTTTATCGAAATTTTTATTTTTTTCCTGTATTTACTCTTTTTTTTCCTCATTTCATGACGAAATTACCGAAAAAAGGGTCGAAAACGGATAATTTTAGCGAAATTTCTATTTTTTTCCTCAATTTACTCGTTTTTTTCTTCATTTTATGACGAAATTACCGAAAAAAGGGATGAAAACGCTAATTTTAGCGAAATTTTTAATTTTTTTTGCTCAATTTACTCGTTTTTCTTCATCATTTTATCACTAAATTACCGAAAAAAGGGACGAAAACGGATAATTTTAGCGTAATTTCTATTTTTTCCTCTATTTACTCGTTTTTTTTCCCTCATTTTATATAAAAATTATCGAAAAAAGGGACGAAAACGGATAATTTTATCGAAATTTTTATTTTTTTCCTGTATTTACTCTTTTTTTTCCTCATTTCATGACGAAATTACCGAAAAAAGGGTCGAAAACGGATAATTTTAGCGAAATTTTAATTTTTTTTACTCAAATTACTCTTTTTCTTCATCATTTTATCACGAAATTACCGAAAAAAGGGACGAAAACGGATAATTTTTTCGAAATTTTAATTTTTTCCTCAATTTATGACGAAATTACCAAAAAAATGACGGTAACGGATAATTTTAGCGAAATTTTTTTTTTCCTTCAATTTACTCGTTTTTCTTCATCATTTTATCACTAAATTACCGAAAAAAGGGACGAAAACGGATAATTTTAGCGTAGTTTTTATTTTTTCCTTCAATTTACTCCTTTTTTTTCCTCATTTTATGACGAAATTACCAAAAAAGGGACGGTAACGGATAATTTTAGCGAAGTTTTTATTTTTTCCTTTAATTTACTCCTTTTTTTTCCACATTTTATGACGGAATTACCGAAAAAAGGGACGAAAACGGATAATTTTAGCAAAATTTCTATTTTTTCCTCTATTAACTCGTTTTTTTTCCTCATTTTATGTCGAAATTACCGAAAAAAGGGACGAAAACGGATAATTTTAGCGAAATTTTTATTTTTTTCCTCTATTTACTCGTTTTATTCCTCATTTCATGACGAAATTACCGAAAAAAGGGACGAAAACGGATAATTTTAGCGAATTTTTTATTTTTTTCCTTAACTAACTCGTTTTTCTTCCTCATTTCATTACGAAATTTCCGAGAAAAGGGACGAAAACGGATAATTTTAGCGAAATTTCTATTTTTTTCCTCAATTTACTCGTTTTTTTCTTCATTTTATGACGAAATTACCGAAAAAAGGGACAAAAACGCATAATTATAGCGAAATTTTTATTTTTTTCCTTAACTAACTCGTTTTTCTTCCTCATTTCATTACGAAATTTCCGAGAAAAGGGACGAAAACGGATAATTTTAGCGAAATTTCTATTTTTTTCCTCAATTTACTCGTTTTTTTCTTCATTTTATGACGAAATTACCGAAAAAAGGGACAAAAACGCATAATTATAGCGAAATTTTTATTTTTTTCCTCAATTTACTCGTTTTTCTTCATCATTTTATCACTAAATTACCGAAAAAAGGGACGAAAAAGGATAATTTTAGCGTAATTTCTATTTTTTCCTCTATTTACTCATTTTTTTTCCTCATTTTATGTCAAAATTACCGAAAAAAGGGACGAAAACGGATAATTTTAGCGAAATTTTAATTTTTTTTACTCAATTTACGCGTTTTTTTCCTCATTTTATGACGAAATTACCAAAAAAAGGACGGTAACGGATAATTTTAGCGAAATTTTTATTTTTTCCTTCAATTTACTCGTTTTTTTTCCTCATTTTATGACGGAATTACCGAAAAAAGGGACGTTAACGGATAGTTTTTGCGAAGTTTTTATTTTTTCCTTCAATTTAATCGTTTTTTTTCCTCATTTTATGACGGAATTACCGAAAAAGGGACGAAAACGGATAATTTTAGCAAAATTTCTATTTTTTCCTCAATTAACTCGTTTTTTTTCCTCATTTTATGTTGAAATTACCAAAAAAAGGGACGAAAACGGATAATTTTATCAAAATTTTTATTTTTTTCCTCTATTTACTCGTTTTTTTTCCTCATTTCCTGACGAAATTACCGAAAAAAGGGACGCAAACGGATAATTTTACCGAAATTTCTATTTTTTCCTCTATTTACTCGTTTTTTTCCTCATTTTATGTCGAAATTACCGAAAAAACGGACTAAAACGGATAATTTTATCGAAATTTTTATTTTTTTCCTCTATCTACTCGTTTTTTCCTCATTTCATGACGAAATTACCGAAAAAAGGGACGAAAACGGATAATTTTAGCGAAATTTCTATTTTTTCCTCTATTTACTCGTTTTTTTCCTCATTTTATGACGAAATTACCGAAAAAAAGGACAAAAACGGATAATTTTAGTGAAATTTTTATTTTTTTCCTCAATTTGCTCGTTTTTTTTCTTCATTTTATGACGAAATTACCGAAAAAAGGGACGAAAACGGATAATTTTAGTGAAATTTCTATTTTTTTCCTCTATTTGCTCGTTTTTTTTTCATCATTTTATCAAGAAATTACCGAAAAAAGGGACGAAAACGGATAATTTTACCGAAATTTTTATTTTTTCCTCTATTTACTCGTGTTTTTCCTCATTTTATGACGAAATTACCGAAAAAAGGGACGAAAACAGATAATTTTATCGAAATTTCTATTTTTTTCCTGTATTTACTCTTTTTTTTCCTCATTTCATGACGAAATTACCGAAAAAAGGGACGAAAACGGATAATTTTAGCGAAATTTCTATTTTTTTCCTCAATTTACTCGTTTTTTTCTTCATTTTATGACGAAATTACCGAAAAAAGGGATGAAAACGCTAATTTTAGCGAAATTTTTATTTTTTTTTGCTCAATTTACTCGTTTTTCTTCATCATTTTATCACTAAATTACCGAAAAAAGGGACGAAAACGGATAATTTTAGCGTAATTTCTATTTTTTCCTCTATTTACTCGTTTTTTTTCCCTCATTTTATATAAAAATTATCGAAAAAAGGGACGAAAACGGATAATTTTAGCGAAATTTTAATTTTTTTTACTCAAATTACTCTTTTTCTTCATCATTTTATCACGAACTTACCGAAAAAAGGGACGAAAACGGATAATTTTTTCGAAATTTTAATTTTTTCCTCAATTTATGACGAAATTACCAAAAAAGGGACGGTAACGGATAATTTTAGCGAAATTTTTTTTTTCCTTCAATTTACTCGTTTTTCTTCATCATTTTATCACTAAATTACCGAAAAAAGGGACGAAAACGGATAATTTTAGCGTAGTTTTTATTTTTTCCTTCAATTTACTCCTTTTTTTTCCTCATTTTATGACGAAATTACCAAAAAAGGGACGGTAACGGATAATTTTAGCGAAGTTTTTATTTTTTCCTTTAATTTACTCCTTTTTTTTCCACATTTTATGACGGAATTACCGAAAAAAGGGACGAAAACGGATAATTTTAGCAAAATTTCTATTTTTTCCTCTATTAACTCGTTTTTTTTCCTCATTTTATGTCGAAATTACCGAAAAAAGGGACGAAAACGGATAATTTTAGCGAAATTTTTATTTTTTTCCTCTATTTACTCGTTTTATTCCTTATTTCATGACGAAATTACCGAAAAAAGGGACGAAAACGGATAATTTTAGCGAATTTTTTATTTTTTTCCTTAACTAACTCGTTTTTCTTCCTCATTTCATTACGAAATTTCCGAGAAAAGGGACGAAAACGGATAATTTTAGCGAAATTTCTATTTTTTTCCTCAATTTACTCGTTTTTTTCTTCATTTTATGACGAAATTACCGAAAAAAGGGACAAAAACGCATAATTATAGCGAAATTTTTATTTTTTTCCTCAATTTACTCGTTTTTCTTCATCATTTTATCACTAAATTACCGAAAAAAGGGACGAAAAAGGATAATTTTAGCGTAATTTCTATTTTTTCCTCTATTTACTCATTTTTTTTCCTCATTTTATGTCAAAATTACCGAAAAAAGGGACGAAAACGGATAATTTTAGCGAAATTTTAATTTTTTTTACTCAATTTACGCGTTTTTTTCCTCATTTTATGACGAAATTACCAAAAAAAGGACGGTAACGGATAATTATAGCGAAATTTTTATTTTTTTCCTCAATTTACTCGTTTTTCTTCATCATTTAATCACTAAATTACCGAAAAAAGGGACGAAAACGGATAATTTTAGCGTAATTTCTATTTTTTCCTGTATTTACTCCTTTTTTTTCCTCATTTCATGACGAAATTACCGAAAAAAGGGACGATAACGGAATATTTTAGCGAAATTTCTATTTTTTTCCTCTATTTACTCGATTTTTTTGGACATTTTATGACGAAATTACCGAATAATGGGACGAAAACGGATAATTTTATCGAAATTTTTATTTTTTTCCTCATTTTATCACGAAATTACCAAAAAAGGGACGGTAACGGATAATTTTAGCGAAGTTTTTATTTTTTTCCTACAATTTACTCGTTTTTTTTCCTCATTTTATGACGGAATTACCGAAAAAAGGGACGAAAACGGATAATTTTAGCAAAATTTCTATTTTTTCCTCTATTAACTCGTTTTTTTTCCTCATTTTATGTCGAAATTACCGAAACAAGGGACGAAAACGGATAATTTTAGCAAATTTTTTATTTTTTTCCTTAATTTACTCGTTTTTCTTCATCATTTTATCACGAAATTACCGAAAAAAGGGACGAAAACGGATAATTTTAACGAAATTTCTATTTTTTTCCTCTATTTACTCGATTTTTTTCCACATTTTATGACGAAATTACCGAATAATGGGACGAAAACGGATAATTTTAGCGAAATTTTTATTTTTTTTGGCTCAATTTACTCGTTTTTCTTCATCATTTTATCACTAAATTACCGAAAAAAGGGACGAAAACGGATAATTTTAGTGAAATTTCTATTTTTTCCTCTATTTGTTCGTTTTTTTTCATCATTTTATCAAGAAATTACCGAAAAAAGGGACGAAAACGGATAATTATACCGAAATTTTTATTTTTTCCTTCAATTTACTCGTTTTTTTTTCCTCATTTTATGTCGAAATTACCGAAAAAAGGGACGAAAACGGATAATTTTATCGAAATTTTTATTTTTTTTCTCTATTTAATCGTTTTATTCCTCATTTCATGACGAAATTACCGAAAAAAGGGACGAAAACGGATAATTTTAGCGAATTTTTTATTTTTTTCCTTAATTAACTCGTTTTTCTTCCTCATTTCATTACGAAATTTCCGAGAAAAGGGACGAAAACGGATAATTTTAGCGAAATTTCTATTTTTTTTACTCAATTTACGCGTTTTTTTCCTCGTTTTATGAAGAAATTACCAAAAAAAGGACGGTAACGGATAATTTTAGCGAAATTTTTATTTTTTCCTTCAATTTACTCGTTTTTTTTTCCTCATTTTATGACGGAATTACCGAAAAAAGGGACGTTAACGGATAATTTTAGCGAAGTTTTTATATTTTCCTTCAATTTAATCGTTTTTTTCCTCATTTTATGACGGAATTACCGAAAAAGGGACGAAAACGGATAATTTTAGCAAAATTTCTATTTTTTCCTCAATTAACTCGTTTTTTTTTCCTCATTTTATGTCGAAATTACCAAAAAAAGGGACGAAAACGGATAATTTTATCAAAATTTTAATTTTTTTCCTCTATTTACTCGTTTTTTTTCCTCATTTCCTGACGAAATTACCGAAAAAAGGGACGCAAACGGGTAATTTTACCGAAATTTCTATTTTTTCCTCTATTTACTCGTTTTTTCCTCATTTTATGTCGAAATTACCGAAAAAACGGACTAAAACGGATAATTTTATCGAAATTTTTATTTTTTTCCTCTATTTACTCGTTTTTTCCTCATTTCATGACGAAATTACCGAAAAAAGGGACGAAAACGGATTATTTTAGCGAAATTTCTATTTTTTCCTCTATTTACTCGTTTTTTTCCTCATTTTATGACGAAATTACCGAAAAAAAGGACAAAAACGGATAATTTTAGTGAAATTTTTATTTTTTTCCTCAATTTACTCGTTTTTCTTCATCATTCTATCATTAAATTACCGAAAAAAGGGACGAAAACGGAAAATTTTATCGAAATTTTTATTTTTTTCCTCTATTCACTCGTTTTTTTTCCTCATTTCATGACAAAATTACCGAAAAAAGGGACGATAACGGATAATTTTAGCGAAATTTCTATTTTTTCCTCTATTTGCTCGTTTTTTTTTTTTCATTTTATGACGAAATTACCGAAAAAAGGGACGAAAACGGATAATTTTAGTGAAATTTCTATTTTTTCCTCTATTTGCTCGTTTTTTTTCATCATTCTATCATTAAATTACCGAAAAAAGGGACGAAAACGGATAATTTTATCGAAATTTTTATTTTTTTCCTCTATTTACTCGTTTTTTTTCCTCATTTCATGACAAAATTACCGAAAAAAGGGACGATAACGGATAATTTTAGCGAAATTTCTATTTTTTCCTCTATTAACTCGTTTTTTTTCCTCATTTTATGTCGAAATTACCGAAAAAAGGGACGAAAACGGATAATTTTAGCAAATTTTTTATTTTTTTCCTTAATTTACTCGTTTTTCATCATCATTTTATCACGAAATTACCGAAAAAAGGGACGAAAACCGATAATTTTTTCGAAATTTTAATTCTTTCCTCAATTTATGACGAAATTACCAAAAAAGGGACGGTAACGGATAATTTTAGCGAAATTTTTTTTTTCCTTCAATTTACTCGTTTTTCTTCATCATTTTATCACTAAATTACCGAAAAAAGGGACGAAAACGGATAATTTTAGCGTAATTTCTATTTTATCCTGTATTTACTCCTTTTTTTTTCCTCATTTCATGACGAAATTACCGAAAAAAGGGACGATAACGGAATATTTTAGCGAAATTTCTATTTTTTTCCTCTATTTACTCGATTTTTTTGGACATTTTATGACGAAATTACCGAATAATGGGACGAAAACGGATAATTTTATCGAAATTTTTATTTTTTTCCTCATTTTATCACGAAATTACCAAAAAAGGGACGGTAACGGATAATTTTAGCGAAGTTTTTATTTTTTCCTT
This sequence comes from Sympetrum striolatum, assembly GCA_947579665.1. Taxonomy (NCBI): domain Eukaryota; kingdom Metazoa; phylum Arthropoda; class Insecta; order Odonata; family Libellulidae; genus Sympetrum; species Sympetrum striolatum. The sequence continues at coordinate 94,133 of CANPUZ010000197.1, forward strand.
CAATTTTCTCGTTTTTTTTCCTCATTTTATGACGGAATTACCGAAAAAAGGGACGAAAACGGATAATTTTAGCAAAATTTCTATTTTTTCCTCTATTAACTCGTTTTTTTTCCTCATTTTATGTCGAAATTACCGAAAAAAGGGACGAAAACGGATAATTTTAGCAAATTTTTTATTTTTTTCCTTAATTTACTCGTTTTTCTTCATCATTTTATCACGAAATTTCCGAAAAAAGGGACGAAAACGGATAATTTTAACGAAATTTCTATTTATTTCCTCTATTTACTCGATTTTTTTCCACATTTTATGACGAAATTACCGAATAATGGGACGAAAACGGATAATTTTAGCGAAATTTTTATTTTTTTTTTGCTCAATTTACTCGTTTTTCTTCATCATTTTATCACTAAATTACCGAAAAAAGGGACGAAAACGGATAATTTTAGTGAAATTTCTATTTTTTTCCTCTATTTGCTCGTTTTTTTTCATCATTTTATCAAGAAATTACCGAAAAAAGGGACGAAAACGGATAATTATACCGAAATTTTTATTTTTTCCTTCAATTTACTCGTTTTTTTTTCCTCATTTTATGTCGAAATTACCGAAAAAAGGGACGAAAACGGATAATTTTATCGAAATTTTTATTTTTTTTCTCTATTTAATCGTTTTATTCCTCATTTCATGACGAAATTACCGAAAAAAGGGACGAAAACGGATAATTTTAGCGAATTTTTTATTTTTTTCCTTAATTAACTCGTTTTTCTTCCTCATTTCATTACGAAATTTCCGAGAAAAGGGACGAAAACGGATAATTTTAGCGAAATTTCTATTTTTTTTACTCAATTTACGCGTTTTTTTCCTCGTTTTATGACGAAATTACCAAAAAAAGGACGGTAACGGATAATTTTAGCGAAATTTTTATTTTTTCCTACAATTTACTCGTTTTTTTTTCCTCATTTTATGACGGAATTACCGAAAAAAGGGACGTTAACGGATAATTTTAGCGAAGTTTTTATATTTTCCTTCAATTTAATCGTTTTTTTTCCTCATTTTATGACGGAATTACCGAAAAAGGGACGAAAACGGATAATTTTAGTGAAATTTTTATTTTTTTCCTCAATTTACTCGTTTTTCTTCATCATTCTATCATTAAATTACCGAAAAAAGGGACGAAAACGGATAATTTTATCGAAATTTTTATTTTTTTCCTCTATTTACTCGTTTTTTTTCCTCATTTCATGACAAAATTAACGAAAAAAGGGACGATAACGGATAATTTTAGCGAAATTTCTATTTTTTCCTCTATTTGCTCGTTTTTTTTTCTTCATTTTATGACGAAATTACCGAAAAAAGGGACGAAAACGGATAATTTTAGTGAAATTTCTATTTTTTTCCTCTATTTGCTCGTTTTTTTTCATCATTTTATCAAGAAATTACCGAAAAAAGGGACGAAAACGGATAATTTTACCGAAATTTCTATTTTTTCCTCTATTTACTCGTTTTTTTCCTCATTTTATGTCGAAATTACCGAAAAAAGGGACGAAAACGGATAATTTTACCGAAATTTCTATTTTTTCCTCTATTTACTCGTTTTTTTCCTCATTTTATGTCGAAATTACCGAAAAAAGGGACGAAAACGGATAATTTTAGCGAAATTTTTATTTTTTTCCTCAATTTACTCGTTTATCTTCATCATTCTATTATTAAATTACCGAAAAAAGGGACGAAAACGGATAATTTTATCGAAATTTTTATTTTTTTCCTGTATTTACTCTTTTTTTTTCCTCATTTCATGACGAAATTACCGAAAAAAGGGTCGAAAACGGATAATTTTAGCGAAATTTCTATTTTTTTCCTCAATTTACTCGTTTTTTTCTTCATTTTATGACGAAATTACCGAAAAAAGGGATGAAAACGCTAATTTTAGCGAAATTTTTATTTTTTTTTGCTCAATTTACTCGTTTTTCTTCATCATTTTATCACTAAATTACCGAAAAAAGGGACGAAAACGGATAATTTTAGCGTAATTTCTATTTTTTCCTCTATTTACTCGTTTTTTTTCCCTCATTTTATATAAAAATTATCGAAAAAAGGGACGAAAACGGTAATTTTAGCGAAATTTTAATTTTTTTTACTCAAATTACTCTTTTTCTTCATCATTTTATCACGAAATTACCGAAAAAAGGGACGAAAACGGATAGTTTTTTCGAAATTTTAATTCTTTCCTCAATTTATGACGAAATTACCAAAAAAGGGACGGTAACGGATAATTTTAGCGAAATGTTTTTTTTCCTTCAATTTACTCGTTTTTCTTCATCATTTTATCACTAAATTACCGAAAAAAGGGACGAAAACGGATAATTTTAGCGTAATTTCTATTTTTTCCTGTATTTACTCCTTTTTTTTCCTCATTTCATGACGAAATTACAGAAAAAAGGGACGATAACGGAATATTTTAGCGAAATTTCTATTTTTTTCCTCTATTTACTCGATTTTTTTGGACATTTTATGACGAAATTACCGAATAATGGGACGAAAACGGATAATTTTATCGAAATTTTTATTTTTTTCCTCATTTTATGACGAAATTACCAAAAAAGGGACGGTAACGGATAATTTTAGCGAAGTTTTTATTTTTTCCTTCAATTTACTCATATTTTTTCCTCATTTTATGACGGAATTACCGAAAAAAGGGACGAAAACGGATAATTTTAGCAAAATTTCTATTTTTTCCTCTATTAACTCGTTTTTTTTCCTCATTTTATGTCGAAATTACCGAAAAAAGGGACGAAAACGGATAATTTTAGCAAATTTTTTATTTTTTTCCTTAATTTACTCGTTTTTCTTCATCATTTTATCACGAAATTACCGAAAAAAGGGACGAAAACGGATAATTTTAACGAAATGTCTATTTTTTTCCCCTATTTACTCGATTTTTTTCCACATTTTATGACGAAATTACCGAATAATGGGACGAAAACGGATAATTTTAGCGAAATTTTTATTTTTTTTTTGCTCAATTTACTCGTTTTTCTTCATCATTTTATCACTAAATTACCGAAAAAAGGGACGAAAACGGATAATTTTAGTGAAATTTCTATTTTTTTCCTCTATTTGCTCGTTTTTTTCATCATTTTATCAAGAAATTACCGAAAAAAGGGACGAAAACGGATAATTTTACCGAAATATCTATTTTTTCCTCTATTTACTCGTTTTTTTCCTCATTTCATGACGAAATTACCGAAAAAAGGGACGAAAACGGATAATTTTAGCGAATTTTTTATTTTTTTCCTTAATTAACTCGTTTTTCTTCCTCATTTCATTACGAAATTTCCGAGAAAAGGGACGAAAACGGATAATTTTAGCGAAATTTCTATTTTTTTTACTCAATTTACGCGTTTTTTTCCTCATTTTATGACGAAATTACCAAAAAAAGAACGGTAACGGATAATTTTAGCGAAATTTTTATTTTTTCCTTCAATTTACTCGTTTTTTTTTCCTCATTTTATGACGGAATTACCGAAAAAAGGGACGTTAACGGATAATTTTAGCAAAGTTTTTATTTTTTCCTTCAATTTAATCGTTTTTTTCCTCATTTTATGACGGAATTACCGAAAAAGGGACGAAAACGGATAATTTTAGCAAAATTTCTATTTTTTCCTCAATTAACTCGTTTTTTTTCCTCATTTTATGTCGAAATTACAAAAAAAAGGGACGAAAACGGATAATTTTATCAAAATTTTTATTTTTTTCCTCTATTTACTCGTTTTTTTTTCTCATTTCCTGACGAAATTACCGAAAAAAGGGACGCAAACGGATAATTTTACCGAAATTTCTATTTTTTCCTCTATTTACTCGTTTTTTCCTCATTTTATGTCAAAATTACCGAAAAAACGGACTAAAACGGATAATTTTATCGAAATTTTTATTTTTTTCCTCTATTTACTCGTTTTTTCCTCATTTCATGACGAAATTACCGAAAAAAGGGACGAAAACGGATTATTTTAGCGAAATTTCTATTTTTTCCTCTATTTACTCGTTTTTTTCCTCATTTTATGACGAAATTACCGAAAAAAAGGACAAAAACGGATAATTTTAGTGAAATTTTTATTTTTTTCCTCAATTTACTCGTTTTTCTTCATCATTCTATCATTAAATTACCGAAAAAAGGGACGAAAACGGATAATTTTATCGAAATTTTTATTTTTTTCCTCTATTTACTCGTTTTTTTTCCTCATTTCATGACAAAATTACCGAAAAAAGGGACGATAACGGATAATTTTAGCGAAATTTCTATTTTTTCCTCTATTTGCTCGTTTTTTTTTCTTCATTTTATGACGAAATTACCGAAAAAAGGGACGAAGACGGATAATTTTAGTGAAATTTCTATTTTTTTCCTCTATTTGCTCGTTTTTTTTCATCATTTTATCAAGAAATTACCGAAAAAAGGGACGAAAACGGATAATTTTACAGAAATTTCTATTTTTTCCTCTATTTACTCGTTTTTTTCCTCATTTTATGTCGAAATTTCCGAAAAAAGGGACGAAAACGGATAATTTTACCGTAATTTCTATTTTTTCCTCTATTTACTCGTTTTTTTCCTCATTTTATGTCGAAATTACCGAAAAAAGGGACGAAAACGGATAATTTTAGCGAAATTTTTATTTTTTTCCTCAATTTACTCGTTTATCTTCATCATTCTATCATTAAATTACCGAAAAAAGGGACGAAAACGGATAATTTTATCGAAATTTTTATTTTTTTCCTCATTTTATGACGAAATTACCAAAAAAGGGACGGTAACGGATAATTTTAGCGAAGTTTTCATTTTTTCCTTCAATTTACTCGTTTTTTTTCCTCATTTTATGACGGAATTACCGAAAAAAGGGACGAAAACGGATAATTTTAGCAAAATTACTATTTTTTCCTCTATTAACTCGTTTTTTTTCCTCATTTTATGTCGAAATTACCGAAAAAAGGGACGAAAACGGATAATTTTAGCAAATTTTTTATTTTTTTCCTTAATTTACTCGTTTTTCTTCATCATTTTATCACGAAATTACCGAAAAAAGGGACGAAAACGGATAATTTTAACGAAATGTCTATTTTTTTCCTCTATTTACTCGATTTTTTTCCACATTTTATGACGAAATTACCGAATAATGGGACGAAAACGGATAATTTTAGCGAAATTTTTATTTTTTTTTTGCTCAATTTACTCGTTTTTCTTCATCATTTTATCACTAAATTACCGAAAAAAGGGACGAAAACGGATAATTTTAGTGAAATTTCTATTTTTTTCCTCTATTTGCTCGTTTTTTTTCATCATTTTATCAAGAAATTACCGAGAAAAGGGACGAAAACGGATAATTATACCCAAATTTCTATTTTTTCCTCTATTTACTCGTTTTTTTCCTCATTTTATGTCGAAATTACCGAAAAAAGGGACGAAAACGGATAATTTTATCGAAATTTTTATTTTTTTTTCTCTATTTAATCGTTTTGTTCCTCATTTCATGACGAAATTACCGAAAAAAGGGACGAAAACGGATAATTTTAGCGAATTTTTTATTTTTTTCCTTAATTAACTCGTTTTTCTTCCTCATTTCATTACGAAATTTCCGAGAAAAGGGACGAAAACGGATAATTTTAGCGAAATTTCTATTTTTTTTACTCAATTTACGCGTTTTTTTCCTCATTTTATGATGAAATTACCAAAAAAAGAACGGTAACGGACAATTTTAACGAAATTTTTATTTTTTCCTTCAATTTACTCGTTTTTTTTTCCTCATTTTATGACGGAATTACCGAAAAAAGGGACGTTAACGGATAATTTTAGCGAAGTTTTTATTTTTTCCTTCAATTTAATCGTTTTTTTCCTCATTTTATGACGGAATTACCGAAAAAGGGACGAAAACGGATAATTTTAGCAAAATTTCTATTTTTTCCTCTATTAACTCGTTTTTTTTCCTCATTTTATGTCGAAATTACCAAAAAAAGGGACGAAAACGGATAATTTTATCAAAATTTTTTTTTTTTCCTCTATTTACTCGTTTTTTTTTCCTCATTTCCTGACGAAATTACCGAAAAAAGGGACGCAAACGGATAATTTTACCGAAATTTCTATTTTTTCCTCTATTTACTCGTTTTTTTCCTCATTTTATGTCGAAATTACCGAAAAAAAGGACAAAAACGGATAATTTTAGTGAAATTTTTATTTTTTTCCTCAATTTAATCGTTTTTCTTCATCATTCTATCATTAAATTACCGAAAAAAGGGACGAAAACGGATAATTTTATCGAAATTTTTATTTTTTTCCTCTATTTACTCGTTTTTTTTCCCTAATTTCATGACAAAATTACCGAAAAAAGGAAGGATAACGGATAATTTTAGCGAAATTTCTATTTTTTCCTCTATTTGCTCGTTTTTTTTTCTTCATTTTATGACGAAATTACCGAAAAAAGGGACGAAAACAGATAATTTTAGTGAAATTTCTATTTTTTTCCTCTATTTGCAAGTTTTTTTTCATCATTTTATCAAGAAATTACCGAAAAAAGGGACGAAAACGGATAATTTTACCGAAATTTCTATTTTTTCCTCTATTTACTCGTTTTTTTCCTCATTTTATGTCGAAATTACCGAAAAAAGGGACGAAAACAGATAATTTTAGTGAAATTTCTATTTTTTTCCTCTATTTGCAAGTTTTTTTTCATCATTTTATCAAGAAATTACCGAAAAAAGGGACGAAAACGGATAATTTTACCGAAATTTCTATTTTTTCCTTAATTAACTCGTTTTTCTTCCTCATTTCATTACGAAATTTCCGAGAAAAGGGACGAAAACGGATAATTTTAGCGAAATTTCTATTTTTTTTACTCAATTTACGCGTTTTTTTCCTCATTTTATGATGAAATTACCAAAAAAAGAACGGTAACGGACAATTTTAACGAAATTTTTATTTTTTCCTTCAATTTACTCGTTTTTTTTTCCTCATTTTATGACGGAATTACCGAAAAAAGGGACGTTAACGGATAATTTTAGCGAAGTTTTTATTTTTTCCTTCAATTTAATCGTTTTTTTCCTCATTTTATGACGGAATTACCGAAAAAGGGACGAAAACGGATAATTTTAGCAAAATTTCTATTTTTTCCTCTATTAACTCGTTTTTTTTCCTCATTTTATGTCGAAATTACCAAAAAAAGGGACGAAAACGGATAATTTTATCAAAAATTTTTTTTTTCCTCTATTTACTCGTTTTTTTTTCCTCATTTCCTGACGAAATTACCGAAAAAAGGGACGCAAACGGATAATTTTACCGAAATTTCTATTTTTTCCTCTATTTACTCGTTTTTTTCCTCATTTTATGTCGAAATTACCGAAAAAAAGGACAAAAACGGATAATTTTAGTGAAATTTTTATTTTTTTCCTCAATTTAATCGTTTTTCTTCATCATTCTATCATTAAATTACCGAAAAAAGGGACGAAAACGGATAATTTTATCGAAATTTTTATTTTTTTCCTCTATTTACTCGTTTTTTTTCCTAATTTCATGACAAAATTACCGAAAAAAGGAAGGATAACGGATAATTTTAGCGAAATTTCTATTTTTTCCTCTATTTGCTCGTTTTTTTTTCTTCATTTTATGACGAAATTACCGAAAAAAGGGACGAAAACAGATAATTTTAGTGAAATTTCTATTTTTTTCCTCTATTTGCAAGTTTTTTTTCATCATTTTATCAAGAAATTACCGAAAAAAGGGACGAAAACGGATAATTTTACCGAAATTTCTATTTTTTCCTCTATTTACTCGTTTTTTTCCTCATTTTATGTCGAAATTACCGAAAAAAGGGACGAAAACGGATAATTTTACCGAAATTTCTATTTTTTCCTCTATTTACTCGTTTTTTTCCTCATTTTATGTCGAAATTACCGAAAAAAGGGACGAAAACGGATAATTTTAGCGAAATTTTTATTTTTTTCCTCAATTTACTCGTTTATCTTCATCATTCTATCATTGAATTACCGAAAAAAGGGACGAAAACGGATAATTTTATCGAAATTTTTATTTTTTTCCTGTATTTACTCTTTTTTTTTCCTCATTTCATGACGAAATTACCGAAAAAAGGGACGGAAACGGATAATTTTAGCGTAATTTCTATTTTTTCCTCTATTTACTCGTTTTTTTTCCCTCATTTTATATAAAAATTATTGAAAAAAGGGACGAAAACGGATAATTTTAGCGAAATTTAATTTTTTTTACTCAAATTACTCTTTTTCTTCATCATTTTATCACGAAATTACCGAAAAAAGGGACGAAAACGGATAATTTTTTCGAAATTTTAATTTTTTCCTCAATTTATGACGAAATTACCAAAAAAGGACGGTAACGGATAATTTTAGCGAATTTTTTTTTTCCTTCAATTTACTCGTTTTTCTTCATCATTTTATCACTAAATTACCGAAAAAAGGGACGAAAACGGATAATTTTAGCGTAATTTTTATTTTTTCCTGTATTTACTCTTTTTATTTCCTCATTTCATGACGAAATTACCGAAAAAAGGGACGATAACGGAATATTTTAGCGAAATTTCTATTTTTTTCCCCTATTTACTTGTTTTTTTTTCCTCATTTTATGTCAAAATTACCGAAAAAAGGGACGAAAACGGATAATTTTACCGAAATTTCTATTTTTTCCTCTATTTACTCGTTTTTTTCCTCATTTTATGTCGAAATTACCGAAAAAAGGACGAAAACGGATAATTTTAGCGAAATTTTTATTTTTTTCCTCAATTTACTCGTTTATCTTCATCATTCTATCATTAAATTACCGAAAAAAGGGACGAAAACGATAATTTTATCGAAATTTTATTTTTTTCCTGTATTTACTCTTTTTTTTTCCTCATTTCATGACGAAATTACCGAAAAAAAGGGACGGAAACGGATAATTTTAGCGTAATTTCTATTTTTTCCTCTATTTACTCGTTTTTTTTCCCTCATTTTATATAAAAATTATCGAAAAAAGGGACGAAAACGGATAATTTTAGCGAAATTTTAATTTTTTTTACTCAAATTACTCTTTTTCTCCATCATTTTATCACGAAATTACCGAAAAAAGGGACGAAAACGGATAATTTTTTCGAAATTTTAATTTTTTCCTCAATTTATGACGAAATTACCAAAAAAGGGACGGTAACGGATAATTTTAGCGAAATTTTTTTTTCCTTCAATTTACTCGTTTTTCTTCATCATTTTATCACTAAATTACCGAAAAAAGGGACGAAAACGGATAATTTTAGCGTAATTTTATTTTTTTCCTGTATTTACTCTTTTTTTTTCCTCATTTCATGACGAAATTACCGAAAAAAGGGACGATAACGGAATATTTTAGCGAAATTTCTATTTTTTCCCCTATTTACTTGTTTTTTTTCCTCATTTTATGTCAAAAATTACCGAAAAAAGGGACGAAAAACGGATAATTTTAGCGAAATTTTACTTTTTTTTACTCAATTTACTCTTTTTCTTCATCATTTTATCACGAAATTACCGAAAAAAGGGACGAAAATTGATAATTTTTTCGAAATTTTTATTTTTTTCCTCAATTTATGACGAAATTACCAAAAAAGGACGGTAACGGATAATTTTAGCGAAATTTCTATTTTTTTCATCTATTTGCTCGTTTTCTTTCTTCATTTTATGACGAAATTACCGAAAAAAGGGACGAAAACAGATAATTTTATCGAAATTTCTATTTTTTTCCTGTATTTACTCTTTTTTTTTCCTCATTTCATGACGAAATTACCGAAAAAAGGGACGAAAACGGATAATTTTAGTGAAATTTTTATTTTTTTCCTCAATTTACTCGTTTTTCTTCATCATTCTATCATTAAATTACCGAAAAAAGGGACGAAAACGGATAATTTTATCGAAATTTTTATTTTTTTCCTCTATTTACTCGTTTTTTTTCCTCATTTCATGACAAAATTAACGAAAAAAGGGACGATAACGGATAATTTTAGCGAAATTTCTATTTTTTCCTCTATTTGCTCGTTTTTTTTTCTTCATTTTATGACGAAATTACCGAAAAAAGGGACGAAAACGGATAATTTTAGTGAAATTTCTATTTTTTTCCTCTATTTGCTCGTTTTTTTTCATCATTTTATCAAGAAATTACCGAAAAAAGGGACGAAAACGGATAATTTTACCGAAATTTCTATTTTTTCCTCTATTTACTCGTTTTTTTCCTCATTTTATGTCGAAATTACCGAAAAAAGGGACGAAAACGGATAATTTTACCGAAATTTCTATTTTTTCCTCTATTTACTCGTTTTTTTCCTCATTTTATGTCGAAATTACCGAAAAAAGGGACGAAAACGGATAATTTTAGCGAAATTTTTATTTTTTTCCTCAATTTACTCGTTTATCTTCATCATTCTATCATTAAATTACCGAAAAAAGGGACGAAAACGGATAATTTTATCGAAATTTTTATTTTTTTCCTGTATTTACTCTTTTTTTTTCCTCATTTCATGACGAAATTACCGAAAAAAGGGTCGAAAACGGATAATTTTAGCGAAATTTCTATTTTTTTCCTCAATTTACTCGTTTTTTTCTTCATTTTATGACGAAATTACCGAAAAAAGGGATGAAAACGCTAATTTTAGCGAATTTTTATTTTTTTTTGCTCAATTTACTCGTTTTTCTTCATCATTTTATCACTAAATTACCGAAAAAAGGGACGAAAACGGATAATTTTAGCGTAATTTCTATTTTTTCCTCTATTTACTCGTTTTTTTTCCCTCATTTTATATAAAAATTATCGAAAAAAGGGACGAAAACGGTAATTTTAGCGAAATTTTAATTTTTTTTACTCAAATTACTCTTTTTCTTCATCATTTTATCACGAAATTACCGAAAAAAGGGACGAAAACGGATAGTTTTTTCGAAATTTTAATTCTTTCCTCAATTTATGACGAAATTACCAAAAAAGGGACGGTAACGGATAATTTTAGCGAAATGTTTTTTTTCCTTCAATTTACTCGTTTTTCTTCATCATTTTATCACTAAATTACCGAAAAAAGGGACGAAAACAACGGATAATTTTAGCGTAATTTCTATTTTTTCCTGTATTTACTCCTTTTTTTTCCTCATTTCATGACGAAATTACAGAAAAAAGGGACGATAACGGAATATTTTAGCGAAATTTCTATTTTTTTCCTCTATTTACTCGATTTTTTTTGGACATTTTATGACGAAATTACCGAATAATGGGACGAAAACGGATAATTTTATCGAAATTTTTATTTTTTTCCTCATTTTATGACGAAATTACCAAAAAAGGGACGGTAACGGATAATTTTAGCGAAGTTTTTATTTTTTCCTTCAATTTACTCATATTTTTTCCTCATTTTATGACGGAATTACCGAAAAAAGGGACGAAAACGGATAATTTTAGCAAAATTTCTATTTTTTCCTCTATTAACTCGTTTTTTTTCCTCATTTTATGTCGAAATTACCGAAAAAAAGGGACGAAAACGGATAATTTTAACGAATGTCTATTTTTTTCCCCTATTTACTCGATTTTTTTCCACATTTTATGACGAAATTACCGAATAATGGGACGAAAACGGATAATTTTAGCGAAATTTTTATTTTTTTTTTGCTCAATTTACTCGTTTTTCTTCATCATTTTATCACTAAATTACCGAAAAAAGGGACGAAAACGGATAATTTTAGTGAAATTTCTATTTTTTTCCTCTATTTGCTCGTTTTTTTTTCATCATTTTATCAAGAAATTACCGAGAAAAGGGACGAAAACGGATAATTATACCCAAATTTCTATTTTTTCCTCTATTTACTCGTTTTTTTCCTCATTTTATGTCGAAATTACCGAAAAAAGGGACAAAAACGGATAATTTTATCGAAATTTTTATTTTTTTTCTCTATTTAATCGTTTTATTCCTCATTTCATGACGAAATTACCGAAAAAAGGGACGAAAACGGATAATTTTAGCGAATTTTTTATTTTTTTCCTTAATTAACTCGTTTTTCTTCCTCATTTCATTACGAAATTTCCGAGAAAAGGGACGAAAACGGATAATTTTAGCGAAATTTCTATTTTTTTTACTCAATTTACGCGTTTTTTTCCTCATTTTATGACGAAATTACCAAAAAAAGAACGGTAACGGATAATTTTAGCGAAATTTTTATTTTTTCCTTCAATTTACTCGTTTTTTTTTCCTCATTTTATGACGGAATTACCGAAAAAAGGGACGTTAACGGATAATTTTAGCAAAGTTTTTATTTTTTCCTTCAATTTAATCGTTTTTTTCCTCATTTTATGACGGAATTACCGAAAAAGGGACGAAAACGGATAATTTTAGCAAAATTTCTATTTCTTCCTCAATTAACTCGTTTTTTTTCCTCATTTTATGTCGAAATTACAAAAAAAAGGGACGAAAACGGATAATTTTATCAAAATTTTTATTTTTTTCCTCTATTTACTCGTTTTTTTTTCTCATTTCCTGACGAAATTACCGAAAAAAGGGACGCAAACGGATAATTTTACCGAAATTTCTATTTTTTCCTCTATTTACTCGTTTTTTCCTCATTTTATGTCAAAATTACCGAAAAAACGGACTAAAACGGATAATTTTATCGAAATTTTTATTTTTTTCCTCTATTTACTCGTTTTTTCCTCATTTCATGACGAAATTACCGAAAAAAGGGACGAAAACGGATTATTTTAGCGAAATTTCTATTTTTTCCTCTATTTACTCGTTTTTTTCCTCATTTTATGACGAAATTACCGAAAAAAAGGACAAAAACGGATAATTTTAGTGAAATTTTTATTTTTTTCCTCAATTTACTCGTTTTTCTTCATCATTCTATCATTAAATTACCGAAAAAAGGGACGAAAACGGATAATTTTATCGAAATTTTTATTTTTTTCCTCTATTTACTCGTTTTTTTTCCTCATTTCATGACAAAATTACCGAAAAAAGGGACGATAACGGATAATTTTAGCGAAATTTCTATTTTTTCCTCTATTTGCTCGTTTTTTTTTCTTCATTTTATGACGAAATTACCGAAAAAAGGGACGAAGACGGATAATTTTAGTGAAATTTCTATTTTTTTCCTCTATTTGCTCGTTTTTTTTCATCATTTTATCAAGAAATTACCGAAAAAAGGGACGAAAACGGATAATTTTACAGAAATTTCTATTTTTTCCTCTATTTACTCGTTTTTTTCCTCATTTTATGTCGAAATTTCCGAAAAAAGGGACGAAAACGGATAATTTTACCGTAATTTCTATTTTTTCCTCTATTTACTCGTTTTTTTCCTCATTTTATGTCGAAATTACCGAAAAAAGGGACGAAAACGGATAATTTTAGCGAAATTTTTATTTTTTTCCTCAATTTACTCGTTTATCTTCATCATTCTATCATTAAATTACCGAAAAAAGGGACGAAAACGGATAATTTTATCGAAATTTTTATTTTTTTCCTCATTTTATGACGAAATTACCAAAAAAGGGACGGTAACGGATAATTTTAGCGAAGTTTTCATTTTTTCCTTCAATTTACTCGTTTTTTTTCCTCATTTTATGACGGAATTACCGAAAAAAGGGACGAAAACGGATAATTTTAGCAAAATTACTATTTTTTCCTCTATTAACTCGTTTTTTTTCCTCATTTTATGTCGAAATTACCGAAAAAAGGGACGAAAACGGATAATTTTAGCAAATTTTTTATTTTTTTCCTTAATTTACTCGTTTTTCTTCATCATTTTATCACGAAATTACCGAAAAAAGGGACGAAAACGGATAATTTTAACGAAATGTCTATTTTTTTCCTCTATTTACTCGATTTTTTTCCACATTTTATGACGAAATTACCGAATAATGGGACGAAAACGGATAATTTTAGCGAAATTTTTATTTTTTTTTTGCTCAATTTACTCGTTTTTCTTCATCATTTTATCACTAAATTACCGAAAAAAGGGACGAAAACGGATAATTTTAGTGAAATTTCTATTTTTTTCCTCTATTTGCTCGTTTTTTTTCATCATTTTATCAAGAAATTACCGAGAAAAGGGACGAAAACGGATAATTATACCCAAATTTCTATTTTTTCCTCTATTTACTCGTTTTTTTCCTCATTTTATGTCGAAATTACCGAAAAAAGGGACGAAAACGGATAATTTTATCGAAATTTTTATTTTTTTTTCTCTATTTAATCGTTTTGTTCCTCATTTCATGACGAAATTACCGAAAAAAGGGACGAAAACGGATAATTTTAGCGAATTTTTTATTTTTTTCCTTAATTAACTCGTTTTTCTTCCTCATTTCATTACGAAATTTCCGAGAAAAGGGACGAAAACGGATAATTTTAGCGAAATTTCTATTTTTTTTACTCAATTTACGCGTTTTTTTCCTCATTTTATGATGAAATTACCAAAAAAAGAACGGTAACGGACAATTTTAACGAAATTTTTATTTTTTCCTTCAATTTACTCGTTTTTTTTTCCTCATTTTATGACGGAATTACCGAAAAAAGGGACGTTAACGGATAATTTTAGCGAAGTTTTTATTTTTTCCTTCAATTTAATCGTTTTTTTCCTCATTTTATGACGGAATTACCGAAAAAGGGACGAAAACGGATAATTTTAGCAAAATTTCTATTTTTTCCTCTATTAACTCGTTTTTTTTCCTCATTTTATGTCGAAATTACCAAAAAAAGGGACGAAAACGGATAATTTTATCAAAATTTTTTTTTTTTCCTCTATTTACTCGTTTTTTTTCCTCATTTCCTGACGAAATTACCGAAAAAAGGGACGCAAACGGATAATTTTACCGAAATTTCTATTTTTTCCTCTATTTACTCGTTTTTTTCCTCATTTAATGTCGAAATTACCGAAAAAAAGGACAAAAACGGATAATTTTAGTGAAATTTTTATTTTTTTCCTCAATTTAATCGTTTTTCTTCATCATTCTATCATTAAATTACCGAAAAAAGGGACGAAAACGGATAATTTTATCGAAATTTTTATTTTTTTCCTCTATTTACTCGTTTTTTTTCCTAATTTCATGACAAAATTACCGAAAAAAGGAAGGATAACGGATAATTTTAGCGAAATTTCTATTTTTTCCTCTATTTGCTCGTTTTTTTTTCTTCATTTTATGACGAAATTACCGAAAAAAGGGACGAAAACAGATAATTTTAGTGAAATTTCTATTTTTTTCCTCTATTTGCAAGTTTTTTTTCATCATTTTATCAAGAAATTACCGAAAAAATGGACGAAAACGGATAATTTTACCGAAATTTCTATTTTTTCCTCTATTTACTCGTTTTTTTCCTCATTTTATGTCGAAATTACCGAAAAAAGGGACGAAAACGGATAATTTTACCGAAATTTCTATTTTTTCCTCTATTTACTCGTTTTTTTCCTCATTTTATGTCGAAATTACCGAAAAAAGGGACGAAAACGGATAATTTTAGCGAAATTTTTATTTTTTTCCTCAATTTACTCGTTTATCTTCATCATTCTATCATTGAATTACCGAAAAAAGGGACGAAAACGGATAATTTTATCGAAATTTTTATTTTTTTCCTGTATTTACTCTTTTTTTTCCTCATTTCATGACGAAATTACCGAAAAAAGGGACGGAAACGGATAATTTTAGCGTAATTTCTATTTTTTCCTCTATTTACTCGTTTTTTTTCCCTCATTTTATATAAAAATTATTGAAAAAAGGGACGAAAACGGATAATTTTAGCGAAATTTTAATTTTTTTTACTCAAATTACTCTTTTTCTTCATCATTTTATCACGAAATTACCGAAAAAAGGGACGAAAACGGATAATTTTTTCGAAATTTTAATTTTTTCCTCAATTTATGACGAAATTACCAAAAAAGGGACGGTAACGGATAATTTTAGCGAAATTTTTTTTTTCCTTCAATTTACTCGTTTTTCTTCATCATTTTATCACTAAATTACCGAAAAAAGGGACGAAAACGGATAATTTTAGCGTAATTTTTATTTTTTCCTGTATTTACTCTTTTTATTTCCTCATTTCATGACGAAATTACCGAAAAAAGGGACGATAACGGAATATTTTAGCGAAATTTCTATTTTTTCCCCTATTTACTTGTTTTTTTTTCCTCATTTTATGTCAAAATTACCGAAAAAAGGGACGAAAACGGATAATTTTACCGAAATTTCTATTTTTTCCTCTATTTACTCGTTTTTTTCCTCATTTTATGTCGAAATTACCGAAAAAAGGGACGAAAACGGATAATTTTAGCGAAATTTTTATTTTTTTCCTCAATTTACTCGTTTATCTTCATCATTCTATCATTAAATTACCGAAAAAAGGGACGAAAACGGATAATTTTATCGAAATTTTTATTTTTTTCCTGTATTTACTCTTTTTTTTTCCTCATTTCATGACGAAATTACCGAAAAAAGGGACGGAAACGGATAATTTTAGCGTAATTTCTATTTTTTCCTCTATTTACTCGTTTTTTTTCCCTCATTTTATATAAAAATTATCGAAAAAAGGGACGAAAACGGATAATTTTAGCGAAATTTTAATTTTTTTTACTCAAATTACTCTTTTTCTCCATCATTTTATCACGAAATTACCGAAAAAAGGGACGAAAACGGATAATTTTTTCGAAATTTTAATTTTTTCCTCAATTTATGACGAAATTACCAAAAAAGGGACGGTAACGGATAATTTTAGCGAAATTTTTTTTTTCCTTCAATTTACTCGTTTTTCTTCATCATTTTATCACTAAATTACCGAAAAAAGGGACGAAAACGGATAATTTTAGCGTAATTTTTATTTTTTCCTGTATTTACTCTTTTTTTTCCTCATTTCATGACGAAATTACCGAAAAAAGGGACGATAACGGAATATTTTAGCGAAATTTCTATTTTTTCCCCTATTTACTTGTTTTTTTTTCCTCATTTTATGTCAAAATTACCGAAAAAAGGGACGAAAACGGATAATTTTAGCGAAATTTTACTTTTTTTTACTCAATTTACTCTTTTTCTTCATCATTTTATCACGAAATTACCGAAAAAAGGGACGAAAATTGATAATTTTTTCGAAATTTTTATTTTTTTCCTCAATTTATGACGAAATTACCAAAAAAGGGACGGTAACGGATAATTTTTTCGAAATTTTTTTTTTTTCCTCATTTCATGACGAAATTACCAAAAAAAGGGTTGAAAACGGATAATTTTAGCGAAATTTCTATTTTTTTCATCTATTTGCTCGTTTTCTTTCTTCATTTTATGACGAAATTACCGAAAAAAGGGACGAAAACAGATAATTTTATCGAAATTTCTATTTTTTTCCTGTATTTACTCTTTTTTTTTCCTCATTTCATGACGAAATTACCGAAAAAAGGGACGAAAACGGATAATTTTAGCGAAATTTCTATTTTTTTCCTCAATTTACTCGTTTTTTTCTTCATTTTATGACGAAATTACCGAAAAAAGGGATAAAAACGGATAATTTTAGCGAAATTTTTATTTTTTTTTGCTCAATTTACTCGTTTTTCTTCATCATTTTATCACTAAATTACCGAAAAAAGGGACGAAAATGATAATTTTAGCGTAATTTCTATTTTTTCCTCTATTTACTCGTTTTTTTTTTCCTCATTTAATGTCAAAATTACCGAAAAAAGGGACGAAAACGGATAATTTTTTCGAAATTTTTATTTTTTTCCTCAATTTACTCGTTTATCTTCATCATTCTATCATTAAATTACCGAAAAAAGGGACGAAAACGGATAATTTTATCGAAATTTTTATTTTTTTCCTGTATTTACTCTTTTTTTTCCTCATTTCATGACGAAATTACCGAAAAAAGGGTCGAAAACGGATAATTTTAGCGAAATTTCTATTTTTTTCCTCAATTTACTCGTTTTTTTCTTCATTTTATGACGAAATTACCGAAAAAAGGGATGAAAACGCTAATTTTAGCGAAATTTTTATTTTTTTTTGCTCAATTTACTCGTTTTTCTTCATCATTTTATCACTAAATTACCGAAAAAAGGGACGAAAACGGATAATTTTAGCGTAATTTCTATTTTTTCCTCTATTTACTCGTTTTTTTTCCCTCATTTTATATAAAAATTATCGAAAAAAGGGACGAAAACGGATAATTTTAGCGAAATTTTAATTTTTTTTACTCAAATTACTCTTTTTCTTCATCATTTTATCACGAAATTACCGAAAAAAGGGACGAAAACGGATAATTTTTTCGAAATTTTAATTTTTTCCTCAATTTATGACGAAATTACCAAAAAAGGGACGGTAACGGATAATTTTAGCGAAATTTTTTTTTCCTTCAAATTACTCGTTTTTCTTCATCATTTTATCACTAAATTACCGAAAAAAGGGACGAAAACGGATAATTTTAGCGTAGTTTCTATTTTTTCCTGTATTTACTCTTTTTTTTCCTAATTTCATGACGAAATTACCGAAAAAAGGGACGATAACGGAATATTTTAGCGAAATTTCTATTTTTTTCCTCAATTTACTCGTTTTTTTTTCATTTTATGACGAAATAACCGAAAAAAGGGACGAAAACGGATAATTTTAGCGAAATTTTTATTTTTTTCCTCAATTTACTCGTTTTTTTTCATCATTTTATCACTAAATTTCCGAAAAAAGGGACGAAAACGGATAATTTTAGCGAAATTTCTATTTTTTTCCTCAATTTACTCGTTTTTTTCTTCATTTTATGACGAAATTACCGAAAAAAGGGATAAAAACGGATAATTTTAGCGAAATTTTTATTTTTTTCCTGTATTTACACTTTTTTTTTCCTCATTTCATGACGAAATTACCGAAAAAAGGGTCGAAAACGGATAATTTTAGCGAAATTTCTATTTTTTTTCTCAATTTACTCTTTTTCTTCATCATTTTATCACGAAATTACCAAAAAAGGGACGAAAATTGATAATTTTTTCGAAATTTTTATTTTTTTCCTCATTTCATGACGAAATTACCAAAAAAAGGGTTGAAA
This sequence comes from Sympetrum striolatum, assembly GCA_947579665.1. Classification (NCBI taxonomy): domain Eukaryota; kingdom Metazoa; phylum Arthropoda; class Insecta; order Odonata; family Libellulidae; genus Sympetrum; species Sympetrum striolatum. The sequence continues at coordinate 113,176 of CANPUZ010000197.1, forward strand.
ACGGATAATTTTAGCGAAATTTCTATTTTTTTTCATCTATTTGCTCGTTTTCATTCTTCATTTTATTGCGAAATTACCGAAAAAAGGGACGAAAACAGATAATTTTATCGAAATTTCTATTTTTTTCCTGTATTTACTCTTTTTTTTTCCTCATTTCATGACGAAATTACCGAAAAAAGGGACGAAAACGGATAATTTTAGCGAAATTTCTATTTTTTTCCTCAATTTACTCGTTTTTTTCTTCATTTTATGACGAAATTACCGAAAAAAGGGATAAAAACGGATAATTTTAGCGAAATTTTTATTTTTTTTTGCTCAATTTACTCGTTTTTCTTCATCATTTTATCACTAAATTACCGAAAAAAGGGACGAAAATGATAATTTTAGCGTAATTTCTATTTTTTCCTCTATTTACTCGTTTTTTTTTTCCTCATTTAATGTCAAAATTACCGAAAAAAGGGACGAAAACGGATAATTTTTTCGAAATTTTTATTTTTTTCCTCAATTTACTCGTTTATCTTCATCATTCTATCATTAAATTACCGAAAAAAGGGACGAAAACGGATAATTTTATCGAAATTTTTATTTTTTTCCTGTATTTACTCTTTTTTTTCCTCATTTCATGACGAAATTACCGAAAAAAGGGTCGAAAACGGATAATTTTAGCGAAATTTCTATTTTTTTCCTCAATTTACTCGTTTTTTTCTTCATTTTATGACGAAATTACCGAAAAAAGGGATGAAAACGCTAATTTTAGCGAAATTTTTATTTTTTTTTGCTCAATTTACTCGTTTTTCTTCATCATTTTATCACTAAATTACCGAAAAAAGGGACGAAAACGGATAATTTTAGCGTAATTTCTATTTTTCCTCTATTTACTCGTTTTTTTTCCCTCATTTTATATAAAAATTATCGAAAAAAGGGACGAAAACGGATAATTTTAGCGAAATTTTAATTTTTTTTACTCAAATTACTCTTTTTCTTCATCATTTTATCACGAAATTACCGAAAAAAGGGACGAAAACGGATAATTTTTTCGAAATTTTAATTTTTTCCTCAATTTATGACGAAATTACCAAAAAAGGGACGGTAACGGATAATTTTAGCGAAATTTTTTTTTTCCTTCAAATTACTCGTTTTTCTTCATCATTTTATCACTAAATTACCGAAAAAAGGGACGAAAACGGATAATTTTAGCGTAGTTTCTATTTTTTCCTGTATTTACTCTTTTTTTTCCTAATTTCATGACGAAATTACCGAAAAAAGGGACGATAACGGAATATTTTAGCGAAATTTCTATTTTTTTCCTCAATTTACTCGTTTTTTTTCATTTTATGACGAAATTACCGAAAAAAGGGACGAAAACGGATAATTTTAGCGAAATTTTTATTTTTTTCCTCAATTTACTCGTTTTTTTTTCATCATTTTATCACTAAATTACCGAAAAAAGGGACGAAAACGGATAATTTTAGCGTAATTTCTATTTTTTCCCCTATTTACTCGTTTTTTTTTCCTCATTTTATGTCAAAATTACCGAAAAAAGGGACGAAAACGGATAATTTTAGCGAAACTTTAATTTTTTTTACTCAATTTACTCTTTTTCTTCATCATTTTATCACGAAATTACCGAAAAAAGGGACGAAAACGGATAATTTTTTCGAAATTTTTATTTTTTTCCTCAATTTATGACGAAATTACCAAAAAAGGGACGGTAACGGATAATTTTTTCGAAATTTTTATTTTTTTCCTCATTTCATGACGAAATTACCAAAAAAAGGGTTGAAAACGGATAATTTTAGCGAAATTTCTATTTTTTTCATCTATTTGCTCGTTTTCTTTCTTCATTTTATGACGAAATTACCGAAAAAAGGGACGAAAACAGATAATTTTATCGAAATTTCTATTTTTTTCCTGTATTTACTCTTTTTTTTTCCTCATTTCATGACGAAATTACCGAAAAAAGGGACGAAAACGGATAATTTTTGCGAAATTTCTATTTTTTTCCTCAATTTACTCGTTTTTATCTTCATTTTATGACGAAATTACCGAAAAAAGGGATAAAAACGGATAATTTTAGCGAAATTTTTATTTTTTTCCTGTATTTACACTTTTTTTTTCCTCATTTCATGACGAAATTACCGAAAAAAGGGTCGAAAACGGATAATTTTAGCGAAATTTCTATTTTTTTTCTCAATTAACTCGTTTTTTTCTTCATTTTATGACGAAATTAAGGAAAAAAGGGATGAAAACGCATAATTTTAGCGAAATTTTTATTTTTTTTTTGCTCAATTTACTCGTTTTTCTGCATCATTTTATCACTAAATTACCGAAAAAAGGGACGAAAACGGATAATTTTAGCGAAATTTCTATTTTTTTCCTCAATTTACTCGTTTTTTTCTTCATTTTATGACGAAATTACCGAAAAAAGGGATAAAAACGGATAATTTTAGCGAAATATTTATTTTTTTTGCTCAATTTACTCGTTTTTCTTCATCATTTTATCACTAAATTACCGAAAAAAGGGACGAAAATGATAATTTTAGCGTAATTTCTATTTTTTCCTCAATTTACTCGTTTTTTTCTTCATTTTATGACGAAATTACCGAAAAAAGGGATGAAAACGCTAATTTTAGCGAAATTTTTATTTTTTTTTGCTCAATTTACTCGTTTTTCTTCATCATTTTATCACTAAATTACCGAAAAAAGGGACGAAAACGGATAATTTTAGCGTAATTTCTATTTTTTCCTCTATTTACTCGTTTTTTTTCCCTCATTTTATATAAAAATTATCGAAAAAAGGGACGAAAACGGATAATTTTAGCGAAATTTTAATTTTTTTTACTCAAATTACTCTTTTTCTTCATCATTTTATCACGAAATTACCGAAAAAAGGGACGAAAACGGATAATTTTTTCGAAATTTTAATTTTTTCCTCAATTTATGACGAAATTACCAAAAAAGGGACGGTAACGGATAATTTTAGCGAAATTTTTTTTTTCCTTCAATTTACTCGTTTTTCTTCATCATTTTATCACTAAATTACCGAAAAAAGGTACGAAAACGGATAATTTTAGCGTAGTTTCTATTTTTTCCTGTATTTACTCTTTTTTTTCCTAATTTCATGACGAAATTACTGAAAAAAGGGACGATAACGGAATATTTTAGCGAAATTTCTATTTTTTTCCTCAATTTACTCGTTTTTTTTTCATTTTATGACGAAATTACCGAAAAAAGGGACGAAAACGGATAATTTTAGCGAAATTTTTATTTTTTTCCTCAATTTACTCGTTTTTTTTCATCATTTTATCACTAAATTACCGAAAAAAGGGACGAAAACGGATAATTTTAGCGTAATTTCTATTTTTTCCCCTATTTACTCGTTTTTTTTTCCTCATTTTATGTCAAAATTACCGAAAAAAGGGACGAAAACGGATAATTTTAGCGAAATTTTAATTTTTTTTACTCAATTTACTCTTTTTCTTCATCATTTTATCACGAAATTACCAAAAAAAGGGACGAAAACGGATAATTTTTTCGAAATTTTTATTTTTTTCCTCAATTTATGACGAAATTACCAAAAAAGGGACGGTAACGGATAATTTTTTCGAAATTTTTATTTTTTTCCTCATTTCATGACGAAATTACCAAAAAAAGGGTGAAAACGGAAAATTTTAGCGAAATTTCTATTTTTTTCATCTATTTGCTCGTTTTCTTTCTTCATTTTATGACGAAATTACCGAAAAAAGGGACGAAAACAGATAATTTTATCGAAATTTCTATTTTTTTCCTGTATTTACACTTTTTTCTTCCTCATTTCATGACGAAATTACCGAAAAAAGGGACGAAAACGGATAATTTTAGCGAAATTTCTATTTTTTTCCTCAATTTACTCGTTTTTTTCTTCATTTTATGACGAAATTACCGAAAAAAGGGATAAAAACGGATAATTTAAGCGAAATTTTTATTTTTTTCCTGTATTTACACTTTTTTTTCCTCATTTCATGACGAAATTACCGAAAAAAGGGTCGAAAACGGATAATTTTAGCGAAATTTCTATTTTTTTTCTCAATTTACTCGTTTTTTTCTTCATTTTATGACGAAATTAAGGAAAAAAGGGATGAAAACGCATAATTTTAGCGAAATTTTTATTTTTTTTTGCTCAATTTACTCGTTTTTCTTCATCATTTTATCACTAAATTACCGAAAAAAGGGACGAAAACGGATAATTATAGCGAAATTTCTATTTTTTTCCTCAATTTACTCGTTTTTTTCTTCATTTTATGACGAAATTACCGAAAAAAGGGATAAAAACGGATAATTTTAGCGAAATATTTATTTTTTTTGCTCAATTTACTCGTTTTTCTTCATCATTTTATCACTAAATTACCGAAAAAAAGGACGAAAATGATAATTTTAGCGTAATTTCTATTTTTTCCTTAATTTACTCGTTTTTTTTCCTCATTTAATGTCAAAATTACCGAAAAAAGGGACGAAAACGGATAATTTTAGCGAAATTTTAATTTTTTTTACTCAAATTACTCTTTTTCTTCATCAATTTATCACGAATTTACCAAAAAAAGGGACCAAAACGGATAATTTTTTCGAAATTTTTATTTTTTTCCTCAATTTATGACGAAATTACCAAAAAAGGGACGGTAACGGATAATTTTAGCGAAATTTTTTTTCCTTCAATTTACTCGTTTTTCTTCATCATTTTATCACTAAATTACCGAAAAAAGGTACGAAAACGGATAATTTTAGCGTAATTTCTATTTTTTCCTCTATTTACTCTTTTTTTTTCCTCATTTCATGACGAAATTACCGAAAAAAGGGACGAAAACGGATAATTTTACCGAAATTTCTATTTTTTTTCTCAATTTACTCGTTTTTTTCTTCATTTTATGACGAAATTAAGGAAAAAAGGGATGAAAACGCATAATTTTAGCGAAATTTTTATTTTTTTTTGCTCAATTTACTCGTTTTTCTTCATCATTTTATCACTAAATTACCGAAAAAAGGGACGAAAACGGATAATTATAGCGAAATTTCTATTTTTTTCCTCAATTTACTCGTTTTTTTCTTCATTTTATGACGAAATTACCGAAAAAAGGGATAAAAACGGATAATTTTAGCGAAATATTTATTTTTTTTGCTCAATTTACTCGTTTTTCTTCATCATTTTATCACTAAATTACCGAAAAAAGGACGAAAATGATAATTTTAGCGTAATTTCTATTTTTTCCTTAATTTACTCGTTTTTTTTCCTCATTTAATGTCAAAATTACCGAAAAAAGGGACGAAAACGGATAATTTTAGCGAAATTTTAATTTTTTTTACTCAAATTACTCTTTTTCTTCATCAATTTATCACGAAATTACCGAAAAAAGGGACCAAAACGGATAATTTTTTCGAAATTTTTATTTTTTTCCTCAATTTATGACGAAATTACCAAAAAAGGGACGGTAACGGATAATTTTAGCGAAATTTTTTTTTCCTTCAATTTACTCGTTTTTCTTCATCATTTTATCACTAAATTACCGAAAAAAGGTACGAAAACGGATAATTTTAGCGTAATTTCTATTTTTTCCTCTATTTACTCTTTTTTTTTCCTCATTTCATGACGAAATTACCGAAAAAAGGGACGAAAACGGATAATTTTACCGAAATTTCTATTTTTTCCTCTATATACTCGTTTTTTTCCTCATTTCATGACGAAATTACCGAAAAAAGGGACGAAAACGGATAATTTTAGCGAAATTTCTATTTTTTCCTCTATTTACTCGTTTTTTTCATCATTTTATGACGAAATTACCGAAAAAAAGGACAAAAACGGATAATTTTAGTGAAATTTTTATTTTTTTCCTCAATTTACTCGTTTTTCTTCAACATTCTATCATTAAATTACCGAAAAAAGGGACGAAAACGAATAATTTTATCGAAATTTTTATTTTTTTCCTCTATTTACTCGTTTTTTTTCTTCATTTCATGACGAAATTACCGAAAAAAGGGACGATAACGGATAATTTTAGCGAAATTTCTATTTTTTCCTCTATTTGCTCGTTTTTTTTCTTCATTTTATGACGAAATTACCGAAAAAAGGGACGAAAACGGATAATTTTAGTGAAATTTCTATTTTTTTCCTCTATTTGCTCGTTTTTTTTTCATCATTTTATCAAGAAATTACCGAAAAAAGGGACGAAAACGGATAATTTTACCGAAATTTCTATTTTTTCCTCTATTTACTCGATTTTTTCCTCATTTTATGTCGAAATTACCGAAAAAAGGGACGAAAACGGATAATTTTACCGAAATTTCTATTTTTTTCCTCAATTTACTCGTTTTTTTCTTCATTTTATGACGAAATTACCGAAAAAAGGGATGAAAACGCATAATTTAAACGAAATTTTTATTTTTTTTGCTCAATTTACTCGTTTTTCTTCATCATTTTATCACTAAATTACCGAAAAAAGGACGAAAATGATAATTTTAGCGTAATTTCTATTTTTTCCTCTATTTACTCGTTTTTTTTTTCCTCATTTAATGTCAAAATTACCGAAAAAAGGGACGAAAACGGATAATTTTTCGAAATTTTTATTTTTTTCCTCAATTTACTCGTTTATCTTCATCATTCTATCATTAAATTACCGAAAAAAGGGACGAAAACGGATAATTTTATCGAAATTTTTATTTTTTTCCTGTATTTACTCTTTTTTTTCCTCATTTCATGACGAAATTACCGAAAAAAGGGTCGAAAACGGATAATTTTAGCGAAATTTCTATTTTTTTCCTCAATTTACTCGTTTTTTTCTTCATTTTATGACGAAATTACCGAAAAAAGGGATGAAAACGCTAATTTTAGCGAAATTTTTATTTTTTTTTGCTCAATTTACTCGTTTTTCTTCATCATTTTATCACTAAATTACCGAAAAAAGGGACGAAAACGGATAATTTTAGCGTAATTTCTATTTTTCCTCTATTTACTCGTTTTTTTTTCCCTCATTTTATATAAAAATTATCGAAAAAAGGGACGAAAACGGATAATTTTAGCGAAATTTTAATTTTTTTTACTCAAATTACTCTTTTTCTTCATCATTTTATCACGAAATTACCGAAAAAAGGGACGAAAACGGATAATTTTTTCGAAATTTTAATTTTTCCTCAATTTATGACGAAATTACCAAAAAAGGGACGGTAACGGATAATTTTAGCGAAATTTTTTTTTTCCTTCAAATTACTCGTTTTTCTTCATCATTTTATCACTAAATTACCGAAAAAAGGGACGAAAACGGATAATTTTAGCGTAGTTTAAGGGACGAAAACGGATAATTTTAGCGTAGTTTCTATTTTTTCCTGTATTTACTCTTTTTTTTCCTAATTTCATGACGAAATTACCGAAAAAAGGGACGATAACGGAATATTTTAGCGAAATTTCTATTTTTTTTCCTCAATTTACTCGTTTTTTTTCATTTTATGACGAAATTACCGAAAAAAGGGACGAAAACGGATAATTTTAGCGAAATTTTTATTTTTTTCCTCAATTTACTCGTTTTTTTTTCATCATTTTATCACTAAATTACCGAAAAAAGGGACGAAAACGGATAATTTTAGCGTAATTTCTATTTTTTCCCCTATTTACTCGTTTTTTTTTTCCTCATTTTATGTCAAAATTACCGAAAAAAGGGGACGAAAACGGATAATTTTAGCGAAACTTTAATTTTTTTTACTCAATTTACTCTTTTCTTCATCATTTTATCACGAAATTACCGAAAAAAGGGACGGAAAACGGATAATTTTTTCGAAAATTTTATTTTTTTCCTCAATTTATGACGAAATTACCAAAAAAGGGACGGTAACGGATAATTTTTCGAAATTTTTATTTTTTTCCTCATTTCATGACGAAATTACCAAAAAAAGGGTTGAAAACGGATAATTTTAGCGAAATTTCTATTTTTTTCATCTATTTGCTCGTTTTCTTTCTTCATTTTATGACGAAATTACCGAAAAAAGGGACGAAAACAGATTATTTTATCGAAATTTCTATTTTTTTCCTGTATTTACTCTTTTTTTTTCCTCATTTCATGACGAAATTACCGAAAAAAGGGACGAAAACGGATAATTTTTGCGAAATTTCTATTTTTTTCCTCAATTTACTCGTTTTTTTTCTTCATTTTATGACGAAATTACCGAAAAAAAGGGATAAAAACGGATAATTTTAGCGAAATTTTTATTTTTTTCCTGTATTTACACTTTTTTTTTCCTCATTTCATGACGAAATTACCGAAAAAAGGGTCGAAAACGGATAATTTTAGCGAAATTTCTATTTTTTTTCTCAATTAACTCGTTTTTTTCTTCATTTTATGACGAAATTAAGGAAAAAAGGGATGAAAACGCATAATTTTAGCGAAATTTTTATTTTTTTTTTGCTCAATTTACTCGTTTTTCTGCATCATTTTATCACTAAATTACCGAAAAAAAGGGACGAAAACGGATAATTTTAGCGAAATTTCTATTTTTTTCCTCAATTTACTCGTTTTTTTCTTCATTTTATGACGAAATTACCGAAAAAAGGGATAAAAACGGATAATTTTAGCGAAATATTTATTTTTTTTGCTCAATTTACTCGTTTTTCTTCATCATTTTATCACTAAATTACCGAAAAAAGGGACGAAAAT